>JBCAUF010000028.1:24789503-24806795 GCA_038406115.1 Haemulon aurolineatum
TAATTAGAAAGATCTCTCTGTCTCTCTCTTTGCAAGTACAATATCAGTTGATATGTTCTCCACAAGTATGATGGTCATGCACACATGGGAATGTCATTGACTGTCGCGAGGAGGACTTGGCAGAGGTGAGTGTACCGTCCCAGCTGCTCTCCCCGTCCAACAACTGCAGGTCATGAATTGGGTCCATGGGGTTTAAATTTGGATGCTGCTGGAAAAACCGGTTCAAACCACTAATTAAGGCTGTCCATCAGTATCATGGACTGTATAAACTGCCACTGTTTCTACTCTGTAATCATCACAGAACTTGGCCTCATGCCCCACTTCAAGTCAATAGAAATAATGAGCAAAATTAGGGGATGCCGCTGCCAGTAATGATAATTAATGCCCCATGAACATTTTCAACCGAATGAGGTCCACTTAGATAGGTCTATCAAAAGGCCAACTCAAAGGTGGTTAAACACAAACCACACACACACTCACTCACTCACTCACTCACACATGGAGCAGTGCAGATGATAACTCCAGCCCTAGTATTTTTACAATGAGGGTAAAACAAGGACATGTACCGCCTCACATAAAGCAGATCTCCAACTCTCATAACTTGTTGAGTCTGGTGGTTGAATACTCATAAACAGAGAGACTGAGCATTAATATTCAAATACATAGTGAAGACTGAGCAGGTTTTATGAACATATCCTGCCTGGCCTCTCAAAACCACCTTATTTCAAGACAATAGTTTATTTGACTGAGAAAAAAAAAGACATTTAAATGGGCAAAACATCAACCACCTGCTGTCTGAATAATAGCTTATAAATATGAGTCAGCGGAGTGAATATTAGTAAGAAACAGCTGTTATAGTACTCTAGTTTTAAATTGCTATTTATTGCCTGGTGTGGGCGTAGACATTTTAATGTGAGGTAGCAGGATGAATCTGCTGTCTGTTAGTGGGGATCTTTTACTGTTTTTAGTTACTGGTATACACTCTAAAATCCAGGAGTTGAAAACGAGTGCATTTACTCAAGTACTGCACTAAAGTGCAACTTTGAGGTACTGTATGCTACTTGCTTGTACTTCAATACGGTTCAGATACAGTATATTGTATTATTTTACTCTACTACTACTCTGCAGCTCTTGTCAGAAGTTACCTTCCAGAATAAGATTTTGCGCCAAGACAGATGGAAATGTAAAACCTAAACTTATAACACGACACATTGTCGATGATGGACTCATGGTGGTTTAATCATCTAACTCTCCCTCCTGGCCATTGGTGCCTCATTCCAGATGTTTGGCTCTGGATGGAGACCCAGCCTCTTCTCTCTCCCATGTGATTGTCATCCTTATCCCCCGCACATTAATGGTGTGCAAGAGCACTCTCCAGGTCTCCATGGAAACGTCTTCCCAGTTACATATTCCTCATGTGTTGTATACAATCTGTCTATGATTTTGTCATTAGACTGTCCATACCGTTTTATTATGTTGGTCTATTTTTCTACTCGAGGAGAGCAGATGTGGAGTTGGGGCCCCTGTCTGAGTCACTGGAAGTTCTACCAAATGGTGATTTCCACTCTGAACTGAACTGAATTTTGCAAATGATACTTGCCTACTTGTGCTTGAGTGGGATTTTCAGAGCTGGAGTATTTTTAAAATTGCTGTATAGGTGCGTTTGCGTAAGGATGTGAATACTTCTTCCACTGCTGTTAACGTGGCTTCAGTTATCATCAAAAATAAGCCGAGCTCTCACGCAGGATTGAATCAATACATGCCAGAGCTGACGGTCTAAGTGTTTCAAGAACATTTTTCATCTACAAGCTTTTTTTTTCCTTTTTTAAATGCTGAACAGCTTGAGTGCAGCAACATGGCTTCGCCACTCTGAGAACGTCCAGCCAACAACATGACAGGCCTGTGGCTGAAAATGTGGCTCATTGATAAAAAGGCCACAGGAGGCAGACACAATTGCAGCGGACAGGCTGTCAACCGACGGCCCGAGACAGACGTGAAGGAATGCACGGGCAATTGTAGCTTGTCAATAGAGGTTCATCCCAGGCCAGCATCAGACGCAGATGCTGCAAGACGTCAGAGAGATTGTTTGTCGGGCATCTTGTTAGCCTAAGCCTATTTAAGTGGGCGCAAAAGTTTGGGTTAATATTTTCTGATCCTTTGACAGATGTTCTTTCAACTAATAATGGCTGTCAGTCCATACAGACAAGCCCCACATGTATTGTGCAGTCCGTGTCTCATTTTCTACATGGAGAGGCGGACATCTTGTTTAACCAGGAGGTTACCCGTTGCAATTACAAACATCTACATATCTCCACATACTTCACTGTCAACAGCCTGTTCTGCATGTCAGTGCAGTGTGGAGATGTAATCATGCTACAAATTTTTACTGTAACTGACTTCTCCCATTACATGTAACTTCAGTGATCTGGTGTGTGTCAAGTCTTTAGAATTATTCAGAAATCTTTAGACTTTTTCCTGAGTTCTTTTGTTTCAGTTCTTTTAAAAAAAAGAGCTCTGGACTGCGTGTAATGAGCACAATGAAGATGATGGACAGGTACACAGTGGGTGATGTGTGCTCATGACCGAGTCTGTACGACGTAGCTGCTGGAGAGAATCCCAGATAGGATTCAGAAGGTTGAGTTTGTCCACAGTGATTAGTTTTCATGGCTCTCAGTTGTAGCTCGGAGTAAAATTCAAAACAATTTTCAAAGAGGACTTTTATGACCTGCACAATGCTGGTAGCAACGTTATGATAAAAGGCTCCTGAAAGGGCTTCTTGCCTTCATCACATGGGTTGTTTGTAGTGATCAGCGTTCCCGGAAATTAGTGCTACTCCAGGAAATTAGTCCAAAACTGCATCATTAAAAAGCCCAATTTCAAAGCGGCTAAAATTGCGTCTCTGTTTTGTATTTTTTATTATTTTGGCCACATGCTGTATGCTTTGGAGTTTGCATTCCCAACGTTAATGAAAACCTGATTCTAATAAGCTGCATAATAGCAGCTGCATTAGCACAGCAGGACAACATGAGATTTTGAGAACAGATCTAAGGTCTGATTCATGCAGTACGCCGTGTGTTGGTGTGACTAAAACAGGACTTACCTCACAAACTGTGAGCCATTCTGTCCATCATCTTAATGTCTCAAATAATAGGGAACGTTTCACCCACAAAATCATGTCAATAGAAAAGTTATTGTTGTGCAAACAAAGTAAAAACCAACATCAGGCAAAAGATTTGTTTATTTGGCCTAAAAGGGCCATAAATAAAATTTTATTCTCTCGATTTATTAACAAGCCACAGGAAGTCCATGGCTGTCTACCACAGCACTTAAAACATCTCATTCTGGCGCAGTCCACAAAGACATGAGACCCATTAGAGATACTCTGAGCCGCTGATAAATCTGAAGGCTCTCTTCCTTACTTCCTTAGAAAAATAAAACAAAACGTGGTAATACTGTACCAAACTGGAGGCAGAGCAGCGGGGTGATCCTTTTCACGCAGAGAGGGGTGCTTTAGAAAGGGCTATGAGCGTGGTTGGGGAAGCTTGAATCAAACAGCAACAACAACAATAATAAACTATGAAAACCCTCAAACTTTTTTTTCCTTTGCAAAGCTGAAGCAGAATGTGCTTGGCTTTCAACCACTGCAGGATTGCCACTGTTTTTCCATCGACTTCTCCTCTCTTGTTTTCTCTATTCCCTCGCAACAGTCCGTCCCCTCCTCCTCCCTCCATTTGTGTTTCCTTTAAAATAAAAGTGAACTAATATTTATAATGATAAAACCTATAGCAGCAAAAGAGTAACAGAGGAATAACAGCTAGAAGCGAGTGACCCCTGGATTTAGAAGGAAGGCATGGGTTAAGAGAGGTCCATGGATTTCTGGCCCAGACTCGGGGCCTGTGATGAGGGAGAGGTGCCGGGCCGTCCCCTGCCGAGCTCATCTCCCCTCGGTGGGCACCCTGGAGACGGCGGCCATGATGCGGCTGAATCGTTCGCACAGCTCCAGGGTGGAGTAGGCGGGCAGCTTGGGGGGGTCGTGGAAGCTTTTGATCTCCGTCGAGCAGTCCAGCAACTTGGGGAGGAAGTCGGTCAGCTTTTCCTGGAGGTTGGCTGCCAGGGGGGAGGGAGGGAGGACAGACAGGAGAGTACGATTAACTGAGCGGGCCGCGTGTTGCGGTGAAAATGTGACTCCTGCGCACCGAAATCACAGGGTAAATATTTTCTATGTGATATCACGGTGGTTTGAAAGCATGTCCCACAACAGAAACAGATTGTAAAACTCCAGTGAATAAGGGGGTCTGGGTGATAAGCTCAGCTTTTCCTGAACAAAGGCTCCCTCTGGGCTCACACTGGAACACACTGATAAAAGCTGGATCCTCTTCAGTGCTATTCCCAAACCAAGAAATTATCTTAAGGAGTGCTCTCTGATCACTTCTCAGCGCCATCTGACAGACAATCTTCAAAATGATTCATTGTGTGGAGAGCTACAAACAATTGTCTGTTTATCCGCAGATTATTCACAGTTTTCTTGATCAATCGATTAACTGTTTTGTTCAGAAAACCAACCAACAAAAACTGAAAACACACAAATGTTTGGCCTTTTGTGCTGCCAACGATTCAACGATTATCAAAATACTTTAACTGCAGATTCATTTTTAATTAATCGACTAATCGTTATAGCTTTAGTGGTATGGCTTTAAATCTATTTGCCCTGTCACTAAAGAAGACTGATACATGCTGATGTGGTGATGTATGGACAGTGAGCCAAAGGGGCCCACTCAACAATTCATTGATTATTAAAACTACTGCAGATTCAATCAGTAAACTATAAATGGTTCATTGGTTTTATCGATTAAATTACTGAGCATAAATACGTTTATTAATATTTAATCAACATTAATCAACTATGACTCCTCCTGTGGGCATTCGTAAGTGGAGGCTGCCATAAACAGATAATGACTGACAATCAAACACAGTTTCATGATGTAAAATGTGTCTTCAAAAGAGACATTATAATTGTTGTCAAAAACTGTAACGTACCTCTAAAGTATCCGTTTACATCTAAATTACAGCCTGCCACGAACCATTTATTGAATGTTTGTAAGCTCATTAGGGCTAAATGTAGAGCTCTGACTTTCACTGAAGAGGTGATTCCTGCTGCGAAGCTCTGAAATCATCTCCATCATTTTTTAAAGCGTGTCTGCAGCTGCGTTTCCAGATAAAATAACACTTTAACGTTCACATTCGCCACTCAACCTCGGAGCCTTTCCTACACACGAACCGAGCGGTGGCCTGGTTATGATGACCTTTGGCACGGGTACGGGGGATTGCACTAGTAACCTAAGACTCCCGACTCTCCAGAAATATCTAATAGGCTGCGTCCGTTCCCCTCTCTCGCTCTCCCGGGGACTCACATTCCATCTCTTGGCCCAGGTAGGAGCACCAGCGGTTCCTCATGTCCTCCACTGCCAGCAGGTCCCTCTCGGTGTCGTGGACCAGCAGCAGGGGGATGCAGGGCACCACCAGCTCGTTCATGATGCCGAGGCCTGTGGTCACCTCCGGCTCCTCGCCCGACTCGAACATGGCGGCCGCTTGCTCGTTCAATTTCTGTTGGGAAAGGAGGGTGCAACAGCTGTGGAGTGAGCCAATTCATCAACATAATAATGGATCATTTTTGTGTTTTTTAATGTGATTGCTTTTCTCCCAAACAATACAATACGTAGTGTTTGTACTACGTCATTCATCTCACTTTCCTTGTTCTTTCTAGTGAAGTTTTCCATTTGTTCTACCAGATACACCAGATAAGTACTAGACAGCTAAAGTAGTCGCAGTAATCCCACAGACATCATTAATATCACATAATATCCTGAAGCCACTGGAACTGAAGCGGCTCCTGATGTTCTCGCATGCATGTGGATACAAGCTTTTTCTTCCTGTTCTTGGCCAAAACCACCTTGCTGTCACAGACAAACTCCCTGACCTTCTCTCCGAGGAAACGGCCCGTTTTCTTTCCTTTTTTTTTTTTTTTTTTTTGCGAGAGCCAGTTTGGAATCGAGGGACTGCGAGCCTGGATTTGCAAAAACATCCAAGTACATTAACTGTGTCAATGTTAGCAGTGTTTTCAATTAAAACAAGGGCTGAAGGTAAACAGCTGAGCGGACGCAGCCAGAGGTTCTGGCCAGAGATCTAAGATGACCGATCGGGCTGCGCAGAGCTGAGGTTTGAGGTTAGCTGAGGACACGCTTGTGTCTCATGGTAATGTGTTTACACTCGCTGGCCCTCCTGCTTCCTATTCCCACTCCAATGATTACATTATGAGCACAATGCTGGTGTAAGGTTACTGAGTGCAGCGGCGAGAGGGCTGCTAAAGACAAGTATGAGGCTGATCGGACCAAAATACCCTCAGCCCTAACCAATAATACCAGAGCACAGCCCCGGAGCTTG
Organism: Haemulon aurolineatum; assembly: GCA_038406115.1. Lineage (NCBI taxonomy): Eukaryota > Metazoa > Chordata > Actinopteri > Lutjaniformes > Haemulidae > Haemulon > Haemulon aurolineatum. The sequence continues at coordinate 24,795,945 of JBCAUF010000028.1, forward strand.
GTGGGGGTGAAATGAAAAGGGGCTCACATCACAACGCTGAGAGGATTTTCATCTGTCAGTATCAGATGAAAAACCTTCAGTGGAATCTTTTGTGGGCTGCGAGCAAGCCAAAGCAATATCTCAGCAAAAGCAATTTGATTATGGTACCACGGCTCAGTATTGAAGGGGAAATGTCTGGCCATGTTAGTTTTGCTGAGTCACTTTAACAGAGGAAGTTTGATACAGAGGAAAGGCAGTGACAAAGAGGAGAGAGAGGGAGGTGGGGAGAGAGAGAGAGAGAGGGAGGGGTGTCACGGGGAAAGAGCTGCTGGACACAAAGGTGTCCGTTCCAAAACACGCCGTGCGCCGAGCCAAGCTCACTTTGCACTCACTTTGTTAGATTGCAGAAATGTGACACAAATGAATAAACATATCCGCTCGTTTCAACAGAGAACGGACAAGCTGTTTGAAATAAATCACTGTGTTAATGCTCGCGTTGCCTCACCAGCAAGCACTCTCGACGGTAATAACCCAGAAGCTCCTCGTCGTGCCCTCGGTACAGCCCTTTCGACAAAAGCTCCTTGTTGTACTGGTACGAGTAGATCAGATACATCAGAGCCTCCACGTAACTGGAAAGAGAGAAATTACACAGATGTTGCATTCAGGAAAAAAATTAAAAAAAAAAACAAGTGGTATCAAAGTTGCACTGAGAAGCTGGGAGAGTGAACCATTTCAAAGAAGAAATAAACCTGATGAACTCGCTGCACGGCTGTAAAGCTGGGAGCTGCAGCGTGCACTGTAAGCTGCTGCCCTCTGCAGGCCACATTCTAACACCTACAAGCTGCTACAGATGAGGCAGATTATCTGGAAATAAATGTAATTTGCAACGCCGGACTCATATGAGGTAAAGCCGTAACAAGATCACTGGAGACTGAGTTCAATTCTCCCATTATTAGATGTTAGGAGGAGCGGCGAAAAAGGTGTCGCCGTACTTAATCTTCTGGAAGAGCTCCAAGCCCGTCACCATGAAGACGGTCGTCTCGCGGAAGTTCCGGTAGGTCTGATGCCACATCTGATTAAGAGGAACAGAAAGGGCAAACTCGGTGAAATTCCAATCACATCGACCGGCAAATACTAGCATTTTTAAGCAAGTAACGTGCACAATGTATAGTGCTGCATTAAAGGCAGAATAAATGGACTCAAATGTACTATGCTACGTAAATAAATCCCAGAAGACACTGCTGCTGACCTCATATTCGTCCATGTTGACCTCCTCTGGCTTAATTAGGTCCAGTTTGGCACGTGCCACATTCATGATGCTCTTACATCTGTGGGGGGGGTGGGGGGGGGGACAGGAAGAGGAAGAGGTAGCGGCGTTAGCGGTGAGATGGTGAGTCATCGCGAGGTACTCCAGGAGATGAAAGAGTCCACCCTGCCCCTAGGCCTTAACGTGACCTAATGAATCACTCTTTAGTGCTGAGAGGAGAAGTGAAACACTCCTCCGGAGGCTCCTATTGAGGCCACATGCACACATAAATCTAATTATCTCGCTCAAAATAGAGGAGAAGGGAGAAATCAATTTTTCACTCATGAATATGGATTGAGGCCAACAAGCGTAGTTGAAAAGTTTTAAGAGATAGTAAGGGGGCATTACAGACCCTAATGACAGGAGCATCACAATGTTAATGGGGAGGGAATCTTGATATTTGCCAGCAGTATTAAAGAAAAAGTCATTACTGGACACGTGTCCCCTAAGATTTGTGTTTGAACAAAAGACAGAGGGAACACCATCGGATGGGGCTGGCAGCAGAGAAGCCTTGCCCAGATGAGACTGTGAGAGTCTGGGCTGACGGCAAACCTGCATGTCAGAGTCAAGGTCTCTGCTACCCTCTGCTGGGCATTTGGTGAAGCTGACTTAATGTAAATGATCTAACCTGTTCCTCTTATCTGACCACAGCTTGAGACAACCAGAAAAATGCTTTTCAAATGCTTTACGAGGTTCTTGAATTTGATCACAGAACGAGAACCCTGCTGACTCGCCTCTCGTCGAAGGCCAGGTTCCTGTCGGCAAACTGCGTGAGCAGAGTCCTCTCCAGGATCTTCTTGGGCGCCTGGTTTTGGATGAAGTAGACGATGATGTGCTGTAGTCTGTAGTCGTTCTCAGGGGCCGTGTCCTCCTGGGCGAATCTCAGGAGACGACCGTACTCCAGCTTTATGGCCTGACCAGAGAGAGACATAGAGAGAGAGAGAGGTGATGTTATGGTTAAAAACTGCCACGAAGCTTGAGGTGGTATGGACATGGATAGTAGTTCTCATTGAGGTCCTCTTGAGTTGAGTACTTAAAGGCATCCAGCAAGAGTTTACAAAGACATGAATTTTCATTGTGAGCGGTTTCCTCGTATTATGAACTTTGGTTTGATTTACAAAGTCACAACGCACTCAGTTAAATGCAAACACAACAGAACTTCTACAGACTGGTGCATCAATCTCAAATATCACATGAAATATTTTTGGGTGGGAACACACATCGACAGGCTCTCTTTAATGCTCCTCTCTCTCTGAACTGGGAAACAATGGCTGGTTTTAAAGAACAAATACATTTTCTGATTCAAATCAAGCCTGAGATAGATTGCGTAACACATGCCTTTCAGGGTCCGAAATGGACTCCCACCAGGTGCCAAATGTGATCACATTTTTCTGTTAGACGAGTAAACCTCAGAGGGCTGTCAGCTTCACTGGGGGGCAAATCAGAAATCTACATTGTTGTGTGCGAGCTCTACATATGCTCTTACTATACAATGCTATTTTAAATCATACACAATTTTGAAAGGGACCTTGGAGAATTTACAACACTGATTCTCTGAGAATCCTTTTCATATTGAAGCAAAACTGCTTATGTCACAGAAATGGAGACTGAGATCTATTGGGTTTATTGACAGAGATCTTTCTCAATGCATTACTGACTTCTATTAGATTAAAATGCATCTCTCTGTTTTACTCGTAACAATACATTGTTCTACTGGGAAGTCTCATATAAACCTATCACATGTATCCTCTGTTTACTATTTTGATTGCTGTGGTTCGGGGGATAAGTGCTCAATTAAAAAAAATAGGCCACGAGTGTTGGAACACGTCCTTCCCAGGTGGGTGAAAACAAGATGATTTTGGTCACATTAGAGATGCTAACTGGATATGACTGCTTCCAATAATCTAATCCAATAATCTAATGTGCTGCCCAGAAAGTTAAGACGAGTTTACCCTCAAACACAGCCCTGTGTGATCTGTAAGGCCGGAGTTACTCTGTTGACTTTCAGCTACAGTATTAGATACTAAATTAGTAATAACGTACACAGGAAAAGAGCGAGGAATGGAAACGCATACAAGAGAGGAGTTGATGGAGGTGGAGTGGGTGAGTGAGTGAGTGTGGAATGAGGAGAGGTAAAGGAAGAGACAGAGTGTACCTTAAAAAAGGCTGCCTCAGGCCCATTCTTTTCAAACACGCTGCTGGATTTGCCAATGGCCATAATTATACCCTGCATGTTGGGGGTCATCATCGCCTGCCCGGGAAGCAGGAACCAATGTTAAACACATCGACAGGTCCACGTGACGGTCCGAGCAAAAGGTCAGTCAACTATGTTATGTGGTCCGAGGCGCGGCGGGAAAGGCGCGCCGCGGCCGGGCGGGGGGGGGGGGCATGCTAAGACATCACTCGGCAAAGTCCATGCATTTGGTTAGAGTGACACAATCGTGAAGGGACGCAGCCAGTGAGTCGGATCCTCGCTGAGGATGCTGTGTGAAAACCAAGGCAGCCGCGGGACAGCTGTGTGCGACAGACGGCCAACAGTGCAGGAGGTGGGCTGGACTCCTGACAACAGCAGCAATTCTACGCTCAGAACACACCGACCTACAACTGCTGCTGTTCTCAAGCCGACCCAAAAGAAAAAAAACAAAAAAAAGAGACTGTGATTCCATGAGAACTGCATGAAATCTGTGCAAACTGCAGCAAACAGCCCGTGGAAGTGCATTCGGGTTTCTATACAGCTTATTCAAATCACAGCATGAGCCCCTTGGCCTCGTCTTTTTTTTTTTTCACTCGACAGTGACAGTGAGTGTGTGAAGCTGTGCACGTCGGCTTTCTGCAAAAAGGTCAACCTGCCTTTGTGCCAAGATGCAGACTGGCTCAAGAAGAGACTTTTCACACGAGAGTCGACGCGGGCGAGGCCAACAAAAGAGGACGGTCTGATTGCGCCGCATTCTCAGCCTCGGGGCCAATCCTGAGATCTGCTGGCACACGAGCGTCGGCTTTTTTCCTCAGGTGTGAAAAACCTTGTGCGGAGCCACGCGGACGTGCAAGGGATGCTCACACTCCACGTATCAAAAAAAAAAAAACCACAGGCGCAGGCTTCTCAGAGAGGATTTGTCGGGAGGGGGGCGAGAGCTACCTCGTCATCGTACCCCCCCTCTTCTGACTCAATGACAAAGGTCCCCACGTGAGGGATGGCCACCTCGACCGTGCGCTGGCCAGGGGACTCATCCTCCGTGGCCGGGTCGGGAGGAGGAGGGGCGGAGGGGGCGCTCACCTGGACCTCAGGCTGAGGGGAGGTGGGAGGGGGGGGAGACTGTAGAGAGAATGGGACAGATGAAACAGGAAGGATAGGGCGGATCGGTGGAAAGGCAAGGAATATTAAATGTAGAGGAAAAAAATACAGCGAGATATAGAAAAATAGCACTCATGTGTCAACACCATAAGACTTGATGGTTTTTCCAAAGTGCTGATGTTGTCTTTTCAAAACTGGGCTTGACAGATGAAATAACTCCTTGTTCAGAGGAAACATTATCATTGGAGTTGTGTTTCTGACCGGCTGCTGAATTATAAGCCCAATAGTCAAAAACTGAAGAATGACATTGATGTAAAATGCTCCTTCTGCAAATCCCTTCCTGAAACATGTTACTTATTTTGGTACTGTGAATTTACTCATGAATTCTGGAATGAGGTCAGTAAATGTATAGCTGCTAGTATCTTCCCAGATTTTGTGTTATACTATAAAAATGTTGTATTTGGCTGTTGTGATAACAGTAGTAAAGATGATAAAGCTTTTTTTCTTATTAATCTAATTCTATTGTTGGCTAAGTTCCACATTCAGAAATGTAAATTCACAAACAAAAAACCGAATTCTCCGTGTTGGAAATGGAACAATATATATCAACTATCTCCCCCTCACAGAACAAAAAAGCCATCAAGACTTTCAATATTTGCTCTACTTATAAAATGTTTACGTAAACTGACTGCCATACTCTCGCAACTTTGTTATTATTATTTGTGCTGCTTTTAATTTTATTTCTTATTTTTCTTTTCTTTTCCTATGTCTGTTTATTTTTTTAATTTTTTTTGTAAATGTGGTGTTTAGTTCTATCGTGTTCAAGTTTACACCAGCATTTTGTATCCGTTTGTATCACTCTGTATGTGCTGGTAATATTCAATAAAGTTGTTGAAAAAAGAAAAAAAAAAAGCCCAATAGTCTCTTCTTTCCACCAACTCCAGACAAACATATCTGAACCTCATCTGCTGAAAAAGTGAACCAAACACTCCTGTATTGGCACTTAATTGTTACATTTTAGGAGCCAACAAAGACACAACATTTGATATGATGCGAGTCAGATCCTGAGAAAACAATTACTCCTGTTGGTGTTCTCTGAATTGAGCTACGTAAGGGGGAAAAGATGACTGGATGAAATGAAATACGATGCAGGTGTACGCACTTCAGTTTGTTAATATTAACAAACTGACATGTAAAAGCGATGTAGAAGAGAGGCACGATGGGTGACGATGACCTGGTGCGAGTGCGGCGTACTGCGTCTTGTACTGTGCGTGTTTTTGTTTTGTTTTTGTTTTTTTACATACGGCATTTAACAGTGCTTCGGGGCTCCTCTCCTCCTGCTCGGCCGCGGCCCTGGAAATAGCCCGCTCGGTGTCCTCCTGCAGGTGCTTGGAGTCGTTCGTGGGCGACGGCTGCTCCATGTACTCCGGGTCCTGCTGGGCGACTGCGGGTGGGCAACGACATTGTCAGAGGAACGTACGAATGCAGACATTATCCTTAACATCCAGGATTGCATGGAGAAAGCTCTGATTTTCTCATGTGACTACAACTAAAATGCCACTTAGATAAGAATGGTGTGTCCACGTTAATATATCAATTGTGTTCAATAACAGCCCAATAACAAAACTGCCTAATTCAGCCAATCATCATACTCTGTGTCCACCATAATTCAATAGAAAAACATACAAGTGCTGTGGGGTGAACAATGAACATCTTAGCTCAATCATACAGCCAGCTGCTGTGTACTGTATAGGTACAATATCATGTGAAAGCGAGTCAGAGTTGTCGAGCTGCACGCAAATGTTTCAAGGTCATTTCCTCCTCCTTTTATAACTCTCTAAGGAACAAGAGTTTTTCTGTATTTATCTTCCAACCAAGTATTGATTCTCAATTTAGTATTCCACTCTGTATTCTGAGCGCCATGACCCTGACCTGTGTTGTCTGGAGGGCTTGACTCGATACTCATGGGCTGAGGGGAGGAGGAAGAAGTGGAGGTGCTGGATGCTGCAGAGGCGGCGGCCGCTGCCGCGGTGGCCAGGGCCAGCTTCTCCTGCTGGGCCTTGCGGGCCTGCAGGGTGTCCCACTCCTCGATCTCCTTGTCAAACAGCTCGTTGTCCTCCTTCACGTACTGCTTCAGGTCCGGGGGCAGTTTGTCCATGCCGCTGAGTATCTGTCCTGTTTCTTTATCGAACTCCTCTGCAACAGAGAGACACAATGGACGTGATCTGATCTGCAAACAAACAGGACAGCTTATGAAATCTATCATGTGCATGAACTCTTTCAACACGAAGTAATTACTATTTATTGTATTGTTTTTGTCATCACTCCCTCGACATGAATAGAGAAGATTCAAAACATACATTGTATACTATCATAGGCAAACTGTCCTACAGGTGGGCTAACAGCAAACAGAATATTGGACACAAATTGTATTTCACTCATTAAATGAACTATGCTAGTTACTGGAGTACTATCGGTTTGTGTTTACCTGCTTATGTCACTAACATGCCCGTATTTGCTTATATATTGGTTGTAGGCAATGTTTCTGAAGTTAGTTAGAAACATTCTAGACTGTTCACAGAATTAAAAAAAAACATTTTTACAGATCCCATATTATACTGTTTTTTAGCAATGTCACACAGCTGTCAGAGGTCCAACAACACTGTATTCCAAATGTGTTGCCCCAAACCCATCCGTGGTCCTGAATTTCAGCAGTTTAAAAGTCGCTCAAGTGAGCTCTACTGAGAACAGACTGTTTCTGTGCCTGCGCCTTTAAATGCTAATGAGCTCCATCTGTTAAAGGTACACACCCCTCTCAGGGAGAGGATGCCAGATGTGCTAGAGGTAGCATGCGCTAATGTTTACGGTGGATGTATCGTATCGCTATGGCTATAGAGTGTTTTTATGGAGTTCATGGAGTGTTTTCACACAGAGGATCCTTTCGTTACGTCACTAAAGGAGCTGAATCTGAACAGCCCGTAGGAGCACCGTTTTACCAGTGAGTGGGCTGCAAAGACGATGCAGGACTCGATTGCTTTCCTCATTTTTGGAGTTGGTAGGCTCAGGTAGGACCAGTATATATATGTAGAGACCAGAGAAAGATGCACATCAAAGATGCATATAAACTCCGACTGGCCAAACCTCGGTCCACATGTACCTTCTATGAGGAAGGGCTTCTTGTCGTTAATATACATCAGACAGTAGGCACTAGCGTTGCGGTAGCCTCCGAACGAGTCCCTGACCAGCTCTTCCCATGACGACTTGGTGACCGAGATGTCGTTGTACTTCATCCAGCAACGCTGATGTGGGTCATATATGTAAGCCCAGTAGTGTCCTGCGTTGGCCTGGCCTTCATGGACCAGCACTGCGTGCAGCCGGTATGGGACCTGGAATAACACAAAGGAGATTTATCAAATGGAGCGGCTGATGAGGCTTTCTGTATTGCAAATGTGACTGATTCCAGGAAAAGTGCTGCTCACCTGCATCATCGATTTGTCAGAGTACATTAGCTCAATGGTTCTGTGAATTCTGGTTATACTGCCCTGGAGATCTGGTGGGAAGGACATCACACACCGTTTCTTATTAAGTGGCAAGCTAATGTTTACTTTTGCAATATTACAGAAAAAACAGCTGATGGGTAAATCAAGCTGGAGGAACCATAACATGAAGGGCTGCGAATGGGTGACAGGTAGACCCACCGCGCGTGTCATTTTCCACTTCACTCCTCCAGCGATGCAAGCAGCCCTCCAGCACCCTCAGCTCCTCTTCGGTGATGTGGCGCGGGGCCGGGTGCATGGGGAGGTCGGGAGGTAGCCTGGACTGGGTAAAGGGCTTATGAATGGGTACTCTCTGCTGCTGGGCTGCGCTGGGAGCTGTGGCGGGAGCCGAGGCGGGGCTGGAGCTCTCTAGGGGAGGCAGGGAGTCCTGCTCGGCTGTGCTGCAGGGCGAGACAATTTCAATATCAGCCTTTTTGCAGCTTGAAATAATGAAAAACTGAAATCCATTCAGGCATGGGGGGGTCAAAGCAGATACCCGTTCAAGGAGTGTTGACATTGCTGCTCAAGGTGATTGAGGCAGCTTACGGCTCCTCAGTACTGTTTAAGAGCTATTTAACTTTGTGCTTTATGAAGTAAGTACCAGACAGGGTGTGTCAGGTTAAGATCTGGCTGTGCTTCAGCATAGCAGAGCCTCTAGCTAAATGCTGCTGCGCCAACAATGACAATGCCAACGTGACGTGGCATCGTGCACTGGGAGTGGTGCTTCACATCAACATTGATGTGAAGCATGTGTAATTTGAATTACTTCACACGGAGTGCAGCTGAGGTGTTGAGAATATCAATGTCTCTGCGGGTACTTCGCCATCAACTGAAGATTTACAAACACTCTTCATTCTGACCTGACGGTGGTGCTAGATGAAAAGTCAAAGGATCACATGTCCGAGGAGGGCTTGAATGTCTGTGCAAAATTTCATGGCAATCCATCGAATACTTATTTACAACAGATATTTCATTGCAAGCCAAAAATGTCAACCTGCTGGTGGCACATTTCACGACATAAGGCAGCTGTTTCCAGCAAAAAAAAAAAAAAAAAAGCTCCAAAAGCCCCACTGTGCACTAGCTGCTCATCACTGATCCACAGTCAGACACAGTTTCGAGACTAACTGGTGAACACAGTGGCGCATTCAGCAGCTAAAGAGCTAAATATCTCCCCGGAGGATATGCGACCATCTTCTCTGCGTCTGACGGTGTGGCGCCATCTGTACTGAGATGGATATTTTTGTAATCTTTGCCACTGACGATGTGATTATGCACCTATTCATGAACAGAAGGCGTGTGTCGATTCGATGAGCAAACTGTGACAAGTTTGCTCAGCTAAGAGGGTTTTGCCGCACCTGACTTGGAACACTATGAGCAAGAAAGTCAGAGGGGTTTGGGATAAGAATAGGGGAATGTTCTCGCATTAGACCCATTGTTTCCCTGAATGCACCGTCCCTTCATTCTCTCCACCTGCCTCCCTCTCCTGAAACCGACGGAGCAAATGACTGTAAAAGAGAAGAAAAGCGGTGACAACAAAACAGCGGGCCATCTGCTGCGTGTCTTGCCTTGGCGGGGGCAGCTGTTGCCCTGTGGTGCCGCCGGGGGGCGCCGACGAGTCGATGTCTTCCACCGGGGAGGTGCACACCGGCTTGCTGGAGGCGAACTCCATGGCGTACTGGAGGACATCTGCCAGAGGAAACCTCTTGGGGCCCGAGCCATAACTCAGATACCTGGGAGAGAGCGGAGTGGGAGAGAGGGGTGGGGAGGGGCGTCAAAGAGGTGCGGGGAAGCCGAGGGAGAGAGATGGAAGAACAGAGGGCGTGATGACAGACGTAGAGAGGACACAGTCAGCAAGTGAGAAATTACTCTCAATGGCTGTCTAGAGAATTTTGTTGACCTTGGCTAAATAAACTAAAAGGTAGTGGTGGACAAATAGTACCTCTCCAGTCGCTGTTGAAGGAGCGTCAGATGCTCTTTCAGCCTCCTGATCTCCTCCCTCTTGATCCTGGTTATTTCCCTGTTCCTGTCCATGTACCTGTGCAACACAAAGACCACAGAAAAATAGGCTTCAGCCTTAAAGACTGCTGCTTTCATTCTTCGGTGTGGATTCTACGGCAGCCCTTCTATCACCTGTCCATGTAGAGCATGGAGGGGAACTCGAGCTTGTTGTGGATCTTCTCGGGTCGTCCCAGCGCTTGGTTGAATTCAAACCTCGACAGCTCAAAGGTCAACACGGGAGGGAGCTCCGTGAACCAGTGCTGAAAGAAAATTAGACATCGATCTTGAGATGAAGCCTCACATCAGTTTCTCAAACATTCACCTGGCAGAGATTCCAGTGACATTTAGTGTGCAAGATCCATATCTGAGATGGGTTTTTTTTTTTTACTGCATTTCAATGTAATATGGATGTATAACTAGTGTGAAAATCAAACTTTGGATTTCATGAGTCATACCACACCTTCCCTGTAAATGGACATTCTTGTCATTAACTGACAGCATCATTTCAGATGCACACAGGAAATGTAGGGGGACCGAGCCGGGGGGGGGGGGGCTGACATGTATTCTAGGCTGGGGCAAAAATATCGATATGGCAATATATTGCGATACTTTGTCTCCAGATTCAATATCAATATTTAACATTTTAACATCGATTTTTTTTTATTCCAAATAATAAATAATGTTTTAGATGGATTTTAAATCCAGCTCTACTTCTGCACCACCGCTCTGCAAGGAGTCGC
>JBCAUF010000028.1:24818778-24830143 GCA_038406115.1 Haemulon aurolineatum
ATAAAAAATAGAAGCACTAAAATCCAGTGAAAGGGGGCGTGGCCTACTTGCACAGCATACAACTCGGCATTGATTAGCATCAACGTTCAAAATAAGTGTGCAATATGAGACCGTTCTAGTGTAATTCTTCGCATGTGATGGTGAAAGATCATCAAAGCAGGCGCTGATAAAAGGCCCAACAGTTTTGGGGGTATAAAAAAAGGCCTCGGTATTTTTGATGTGAACTGTCAACAAGAGCTGCGCCTGATAACACAAAGGCAGCCCACCTTTGAAAAATCCTGTTTTGAGATGATGCTCCAGTGAAAGCGGAGCTGCGGTTTCAGCTGTGCACGTGTGTGTTTGTATGAACGACGTGCCGCGTGTCAACAGAGAAACAGTCTCTGCACTAAGTCACAGCTGAACCTGTGTGAAAGCGTGAAGTGTGAAAGAGACAGAAAGCGTCACGGCGAGTGCAACTCGTATGTATCGGCCGTGATATCGGAGCTGGTGATGAATGCGTGTCGTGACGTACCTGCAGGGCCTGCTGAAGCAGCTGAACGTCTGTGGTGCCTGTGACCTCCCTTAACTGGTTTAGTAATGTCTGCTGGTGCTGTGGATGGGAAAAGAAGAGAGGAGGACGCGAGTCACTTCAAGGCAGCATGGCGGAAGAAAAGGGGCAAATAGTTCAGAACAGGTTCAAAAACAAAGCCAAGGAGCCATGACTAGAAGGGTTAAAAACATTTAAACTAAATCTGTGTTTTTCCATACTATAAATATATACTCTATTTGGATATTGATTTGTAATTATTTTGAATGTTAAAAACTGGTGACATACAGCATCACAGGCTTTGACAGGCTATTCTGTACGGAAATTCAGCTTTACATATGGAACCAACATCGCAAATAATGTTGCACCAACGCTGCCTGACTTCATGGGAAAGTCTGGAAACCAATATTTGACTACATCAAAATCATTCACAGTAGGGCTGCACTTTTTTTTTTTTTACTGTTTGTTACCAAAGGAAAACTTTCCCATGACTAATCGACAGGAAAAGTTCATCTGTATATCTGTACAACAAATGATACCCTGCTGGTGCTGTTAAATGTCCTGCATTTTTTCATATCGCAGGACAAAAAACACAACTGTTGCCATGTCAGTTTCTTCAATATCGTGCTTCCCTAATCCAGAAGTAAAAACTGAGACTCTAGAAACTCTGACCTGTATCAAGCATCTGAATCAACTGCATTATATGTAGCCATTAATAACAAAACAATCCTATGGTCAAATCACAATATTTTTCATTCTTTCTTATTATATTATATTAAGTCGAAGAACAGATACTGTATCAAATTTGACCCGTCAAGTCTTGCCCCTCTTAACGAGTGTACTGAAGCCTGATGACTAATTGATGTCAAAGCCAGCTGGCCTGCGTGGCCTTACCACACACACTTAACCTGCAATGCACGGCTGGAATAAATGCACTATAAATAATGGGGGAGGGCACTCGATGTCAGCGTCCGAGGCAGAAGTCTTAAGTCCTGAGTGAGAGGAACACAGACTTCTTTCTGACTGCGCTCACAGGTGCAGCGGGCAACAGATACGGGGTGTCAGCTTAAAGGGGGTCTTCATTGATTAACCGCATCCATGGCAACGCCGTACGCCCGTTTACGTCACCCCGACGTGTGTTTTATGCTGGGCTCTTGTGCAGCCACACGCTGATGGCGGTGGAACAAATTTGGATGCACCTCGACTAAACATCAGGTGCCACAAATCACCACTAGTGCCGGATGGGAAAAAAAAGGAACTCTTGTCGGCCAAGCGTGGCCGCAGCCCGACGCCGCGTCGCAGATTTCTGTTTACGGCGATGTCGGATGAATCCCCTTCATTACCTCCAACCACATTCTGCAGGGGTCCAACACATTACTTGCTGTCACGGTTACAAAATAACAGTGTAGTGATTTGGAAATTACACTCTTTGTCCAACCACTAAAATACCAGCTGGCCGGCAGATTGGGAAAGTGAGCAGCCACAGCTGGTGCACATAGGTTTTGATACCGAACATTTAAATGTGTGTTTGTTTATTTATTTTTAGAGTTTTTATGAAAGACTGTGTCACAATAAGAAGCTAACTTTCGATTTGCAAAACCCTGTGCGTGATGACTTCATGCAAGCATTTTACTTTCTTACTGAATTGAATTTTAGGCCAAAATCCAATGTGGGAAGACTTCATTTTGAGGCAGAAAAGCTGTTAATCACAGGTTCGTGTTAGCCTTTTGCCTGGCACACCGAGAGCAACGCATCACCGTGAAGGTTAAATCATTTAAATCCACACAGAGCTATCAATATTACACCCGAAATGAGGGGCAGTGCAAATATTTTCAGATCGTTTTTAATGTCGTGGGAAACAAAGCCAATCTCGCATTTACAAAGTGAGCGCTGGCGGCTCATCGAAGACGCCCGTGCAGCATCTGTTCTTCTGTGGTGTCCCAAAGTAAGGCGTTCAATCCTTCCAGCCCCCGGGAAGCTGACGTGTACCTGGTTTTCTGAGACCCGACTCCTCGCATCCCTCTATTAGCTACTACGCGACTCTCTGTGAGCTTTCCGAAGCAGAAGCTCTTTGTTAACCCCCCCCCCTCCCTCCCCCCCTACGGGCAAAGTTTTTCACAGTCGCTGAGGAAAGTGAAAAGAAAGTGCTCGCTTTTGGAGTGATGGCGTACGAGCGATGAGCGAAAAAAAAAAAGCCCGACTCGTCTCTTGCTCGCCAGACGAGGATGCACACAGGCCAGCGGTGAGCTTAATACTCACGGGGCGTGTCAGGTCACCGCAGCGGGCTGGTAAAAAAGCAGCGTGGCACTGTTCTCTACCATACACTCTTAGAAATAAGGGTTCTTCTACAGGGACTGAGGTTCCAGCTGGAACCATTTGCTTCTGAAAAACCCTTTTTAACCCTAAAATTAACACTAATGGTCCCAGTAAGAACCATTTTTCATCCAGAGAACCATTTAAACCTTTATAAAAGGTTCTACCTGGAGCCAAAAAGGGTTCTCCTATGAGGACAAGCCGAAGTACCTTATATGGTTCTACTGAGAACTTTAATTTCTAAGAGTGTAGGGGAAGTGTTACTGTGACTAATGTGATACTGTCTAATAGAGAACAAAGACAGAAACTATCAGAGTACCTTAATCAATTTACACTTTTCTTTCAGCTCTTCAAATGTTTTAATATTGCAACAACACATTAACATTGAAAAAAAAATGAAGCTTTGCTCCTCAGTAGCTATGTGGAGACCCTACAGAGCTCCAGTACAGTGGCATTCATAGAATTGTAACTCGTGCACTTACGACAGATTTACATTTCGCCATGTCTCAACCCCTGGAGACAAGTAAACATGAAGATGACAGTGTGTATTGGTCCCTGTCAGAGACTGATGGATGCAGGTTTGTTGGCACGGAGAGGATGGTGGCGTCAGTGAAGTGTGAGGGAAGTTACACCTGTGACAGATTTGGGCCAAGTCAACCACAAGAGCAGTTACTCAGAGACACACACGCGCACACACACACACACACACACACACACAGAAACAGACACAGAGACACACTCACACACACACACACACACACACACACAGAGACTTCTCATCTCCATGTGACATGTCTGGCGTGGATACTTGTCACGCTGGTCATCGGCCATTAAGAGGCAGCCTGTGAATAACACCACATAATTCTCCGCATGGGCACAGGGTACGGCTCCGAGGCTTTGCGGCGGGGGCATTCCCAAGTCGAGCTACTATCAAGTTCTCGCGGCTGCTTGGCGTGTGCATGTGAAGGAGTTGCAAACAAAAACAAAGTCCCTCGACGTGATCTCATCCGACTACCCGACAGGTCACTGCATGAAAACCTCGCCACGCCCTGCCCTCGTGAACCACTTTAATATTGGAGTGCAACTCTAATGGCTATAACTAAATGCCGGCACAGACTCCTGCACAGTCAAAACAAATCAAATCTGAAGAACTCTGTATACGGGGCGAGTAAAAGAAAAAACTGCTCTGTTAGCTCATGTGCTGACTAAAATGGCTCAAACATTAGCTCGTCTCCACTGTCATTGTTTATCGCGGCTTCGTCTCGGGCCACTGAAAAGGTCAGACTGCATAATAGGGTTTGTGTTACACTGCTACTTTTAAGTTTGAGTCATCAATGGAAGGCGAAGTATTTGTGTTTGTGCCCGTGCTCCAGACTTCTGTCATCGCCTCATCAGATATTCACCTCACACCAGGGCTGTCACCATGCTGACATTTTAACCTTTGATACAATTCTAATATATGAAATTGATACTTGATCACACTTTCGATACCGCTGAGCACATAAAATATGATTTATTTGTCTTTTTTTAAAATAAGAATCTGTGTATTCTTGGGTTGAAATATGGGTCGAGATTGTTTTATATACATATAAGTTAGCTTAGTTATTGTCAATACTAGTGAATGTGAACATTTCACAGACAGTGTATCAAAAAATGGTCGATTTTACATATTTTTTACTTAATTGTATGTTAGCTTTGACTTAACACAGTATGTCTGTGTTGCAGAATGAATGCAATGGTGAAAGCATTACTGATTATATAACCCTTAAGCAAAGTTATTCTTTTCATTTAGTCTAGCAGAGCAAACAAAAACCTACGTTTTAGCATCATCGGTCCAGTGGTTACATAACTAACCAGAGCTGTGTAATGCTGGGTTTGGTGGTCACACAAGAAATCCATAACCAGGAGCCATACTTTCGCGAGCCGAAACATGATCGCCTGTAACCCGATACTGCGCCTTCTCGGTTACGATCCATCACACACTTGGCTTCATGTGTGGCTGTGATTCTGCCCTCTTTGTAAACAAACATATCGGGTCTGCGATGAGTAACCCGGGAAACATTTGCACACGCACACACGCAGTATCCACTAATAACACAACAACACTCGCTCACGGTGACCCGCATCGTCAATTGCCTTCTACAAAAATGCACTTTGTCAACACGAACGTTACGAAGCTATCGACAATAACGTTAACATCCACTCTGTCACTGTCACTCGGCCTTGTTTATTTCACTGGACGCCACAGTTTAGCCCAGGATGCTAACGCTACCGAGGGAGGCACCGTCCGTGTTAACGGGCTGCTGGCTGCTGGCTGTCGTTAACGGTGTTGACCGTCCACAGCCGACGCTGAGGTTTAACTTCACTTTCCGTGGTGCCGTTAGCTACCGCTGGGTGACAGCTAGCAAAACATTGGATGACGCTCTGCGCTATCATAACGGTAGGCCTAGCATAAACAAAATCATTTTAAATTTACAAACGGCCCCTTAACAACGGCCGGCCTGCACACAGAATAACACGACAGTATAAGGTTTAACTAACGGACTGAAGAGCTGGCTGGCCGTTTCTGAGAGGGCTGTGAGCCCTAAAACTATGTTAGCTATACGGTCAGGCTAAAGTTAGCTAGCCGCCAAGTTAGCTTGTGTAAGCGTACCTTCTGAGAATGCTGCTGGAGGACATTCTGCTCCACGGTCATGGCGGGTCCACAAAGCTGTTTAACTCAAGGCAAACCAGGGGAAGCGAAACACACGCGGTTATTTTCACTCAGACGGATTAAAACGCGACGCTATGATGTCCCCTCCTTCATCAGCGACATTACGGGCGCCATGGCACAGTGACTAGCGCAGCTCGTCGGCAGGCATGAAAACATTGCTCTGCCTTACCCCAAGATCTGGGATCGATTACTCACGTCTGTCTGAACTGCGCATACGTCAGTAGGTTCAGAAATAAATACAAGAAAAAGAATAACAACATTTCGGCCTGTATGTGATTTCAGAACCTATTTATAAGTACATTGTGTACAGTATATAATCCTAATATACATTTTTCTGTATTGTTTGTTCCTTTTTTGCACCAAATCATTAAGGCGTATTCTTAACTCTTGGGCTATAATCAAATAAATTGAAATCATCTATCACATGAAGAATGAACATTTGCTTAAATTGCCTGTTTTGTGAGATGTAGGCAGATGATGTGGAGTAACTGAATTACCAGCTCAAATAAATTCAGTAACTCAACATCATAATATTATGTGCCAAAGTCAAAGAGATTTGACCGACTGAGATATTAAGATAATCTTGATTGGAGCTTAATTTGGTGTTGGCAATTTATAGAATTAATGTGAGGGTTTGATTTTGCTTAAGAAGTGTCAGTCACTGTCAGGTGATAGTGAGAGAATCAATACTCTATTAAATTTTAAACATCCTTATAGTCATAATGATAAGTGACATGGCAGCGATGTATAGCTGCTGTATTAATGGATTGCATGGTGTTATTTTATGATTTTTTTCTGTCTTTGTACAAAAGTCATTTCACGAAAAAGTGTCTTTCCTTTCCTTATATTTAACCTGCAAGACACTTCAGTGTTTGGTTATGGACCCTAGAAATTATTCAATTCATGAATATGAATACAAATTGCTTTATTAATTACATAATTAATTAATTATTAACTTTATTAAATTCATTTGTCTGTCAGCGTATCCACCATTTGCAGAAGAATTAAAAAGTCTGATGGCAGTATGTATGAAAGATCTTCTTTATCTCTGTCCTGCAACGAAGAGAGAGGAGCCGTCCACCACCGTTACTTCTTTGGTCCATCAAGGTGTCATGGAGTGGATGATCAGTGTTGTTCAGGATGGCCTCCATCATCCTCATTGTGTATCTCAGTATGGCCAAACTGTTGTGTTTGTACAACAGAGTTTGGCTTGAGCCGGATGAAGGCTTCCACAACCCCATAGCATGTGCTTTTCAGCATAACATCATCAGAACGCTCAGCTGTTACCTCCTGACCCTTGTCTTCAGCCCCTTCAAGTCAAGAACACTCATTTGACCTCCAGGAGGTGCTATAACAACAGCAAGGACTTATGGAACGTCTTCTCTATTATTTACCATGCACGTTTAAAAAGGAAATGTTCACAATGATCAAAAGCACATACTCTGTACTTATGTACAACTTTAAGTTAATTGTACTTTTTAAAACATTTCCATGTACATGTACTCCGATACATTTCAGAGGGAAAAATTGTACTTTTTACCTAAATTTCTGCTTGAATTACTTTGCAGATTAACAATTTCCATAATGCAACCCCGAAAAACATTGAGCACTCTGGATACTTTAATTACATTTTGCTGATGGCACTTAGGTACTTTGACTCGAGTAAAATTTTAAATGCAGGACTTCCACCGTGTTATATTTTACTGGAGTAAAGTGCATAAACACTTCCTCCGACACTGCTATTTACACATAAATAAGTGAGAAATGATCATAGGTATTTCACCATGAATCCAATGTCAGTCTCACTCTCAGGTTTAACACGAGTGATCTCTGTGTGCTAAAGGCCATTTTAGCAGTCTAAATGTCATGTTTGAAAGCAGTTTGCACCTCCACTTAGAAACAGCCACATTGGAACCACTGACAGAGTATACCAAATGATCTGGTACCCAGTAACCTCTCACAAGTCTTAACCTGTAACAGCTTTACAGCATCATTGCGGTGCCACGGTGTAACACGTGTGCTGCAGCCTGACATTAGGGTTCACTGGTTAAGCAACACAGGTTTTGTCATTTGTGGACAAAGGGACTAAATTCAGTCGTCCAGTTCCTGGCCTAATTATCCAGACAGATAAAATAACAGCAGCATCCAAACACTGGGCATTCAAATCTGTCAGCTGTGATTAATTCAGTGCAAGTTGGAAGAGAACAGTCCTCTCACACAGAACTGGGTCATCCTTTAGATGTTCAGGAATAGCATTGTTGTAATAGTTATAACTGAAGCAGTCAGCATGCTTTGTTAACATGAACTGTGTCATCTAACTAGTACATATAAATATTAATGGGAATAGTCAGAACTTTGTTGTGTTATCTGGGGGAGGATTTAGCAACAGTGAGAGGGACGTTATGAGGCGAGATTTCATCAGGATATGTTCCATACACTGATATGACATGCACAAGAAGAACGGTGATAAAAAACATTGCCAAGTGCCATTTGCTTTTATAAACATATATCATATAGTAGATCTCAATGCATCTTTTGCTATAGCTTCAATGCTTTATTGAGAACAAACACTAGCTGTTAAACATCAACTTGCCATACAGTCTTTCTCCAGCAGATGGCAACATCCTCCTTTGCAGCACCAGCTTGCACAATGACAGACCAGCACGGCAGCGACAGGAACGAGCAAAAGGAAATGAATCATGAAAACGATTCCACTTGGTAAATCAAGTGGCCTTATAAATCACAAAGTCTGTTTCCAATTTCCAACACTGCACCTTAATCAATATTTTATACTTGTGCGTGCGCCATGCTGAAATATTGACCCACCGGCAGAGTGCATGAAGGTTACCTTAAGCAGCCAGAGCACCTCTTGAAACAGCCTTCCTGTCTGAGCAGACGCATCATACACTCGGGCTCAAGGCAGGAGGTAGAGCTATCAGTCAGAGAATCTGGGAAGCTGTCAGGAAACCAATCAGAAAATAAGTTGATGAATCAATTGGCAAAGTCAAACAGTAGCTGCTGCAGTCTGAATAGATCCTTGGCTGACAAGCTGATATAAAGAGCTCAGACTTGTTTGTGGAAGATCAAAACGAACCCTGAAAGTGAGCCCGAGGGCTGTATGATAATAGCTCTGCTCACACCACGACGTTTAAAGCCCCCCTGCTCTCTATCTATTTCAGTAATCCACCACAAATATGACGTACTGTATATCACAGCTGTGCTTTGATGTTAATTTGGAAAATCAGTGAAATTAAAAATCATAAAATAAACTGTATTATTACAAAAGTACTGGTTTGATTATGTGTATTCCATGCAATTTTATGAGAAAGAGAGTAAAACAGCAGGATGCAGCTAATGACTTCTTAACATACAAGTCCTGCATGTGTCTAGAAATGGAGACCCCCACTTGGCCATATACTTATTCAAATTTAATGCTAAGATAAATATGTAAAACAACTAACATGCAACTCCTTCATGTTCACGAACATCTTCTTGCCCATGGATAAACATGCATACAATGTCTTCCGCCTATGTATTATATTATTTTAATTACATTACTTAAATTAATCACATGCCATTTGACTATTTTACTGTACTTGAGGCATACTTGAGATTGATGTCCGTGTGCCTGGGATCCTGAAAAAAAAAGCAGGAATAGTAAATGAATGGAGGAGAATATTTTGAGAAGCAGCCATTTCATCCAGGATTCTTATTATTTTGCGCATGTCACCAACCAACGGCGCCTTGTCTGTCGCTAAAATAAGACCCTTTCCAAACAGACCAGGTTGAGTTGGCTCCACGCAGACACTCTGTATACACATTATATTGCAACAGTGTTTTGGAAACAAAATCTTGAAACGCATCCATGGTCATCTCCTCTGTGCTGCCCTCTTGAGTCTGTTTGTGCACTTGCCAGGTTTTACTCACTTTCCATGTTGTACTCAGGGGTTTCAGAGACAGGCCAGGCTCCAAGGCTGCAGATGGATACTGCAGAGTTATTGTGACTAAAGCAGTTTTTTTTTTTTATTAACTAAGGGCTTGCGGCAATTACATGTCTCTGAATATGGCTGACAAAGCATCATCCATTATCATCCACACGCTCTAGAACAGACCATTGTGCCGGTCACTATAAGAAATTGAGTTGTGATAATTTTTATGAGTGTAGTCTATCACATAATGGCTTTAAGTCCAAATGAGTTGGCACAGTCACTGTGAAATTTGATATAATTGTTAGGATCTCTTCTTGAGTCCAGTTTCTCAAAGCATACCGAAACTCATTACCTTTCACCATGAGAGTGCGACCGCTTAATTGTAACTCTTCCAATTACTCATCATTTTGACAACATGCTATCTAACATGAGGTCAGTTGCTATAGAGAGAAAAAATATCTCCAAAAATATCTAATAGGTACACGTGGATTATAGTCATTGCGTCTGTAGAAATTGCATTCCTGGAAAAAAAAAAGCCAGTCAATCAATATATCAATCAAATACAGCCTCTTTCATGCAGCGAACACCCAGAAGTTATTTTCAACACTGCTGACTTATGGTTTCCCAACAGGATATTTATCTGTCATAAAACATGAAACCATAAAAACTGATGTGTCATCTGGAAGCAATTTCTCTTCAGACCCAAGTATGGTAGCCCGCCACATATGAGGTCTTGGTCTTCATACAAGCAAGATAAAACTCGGTGTGTTTTGTGGTCAGGGGAAATTACAGTGTCACACAGAGATTTTTGTGACTGATCCTCATATTTAATATCAAATACAGACGAGGACGTCTATCACAGATGTTAATATATGATACAGAGACTATGAACACAATGTACCAGAGAGGCATCACAGCACAGCAAGGATCATCGTCAGTGGGCACATATCAGTGTATTATGTTGGAAACAGTCATGGCAGCAATAATACATAGTTCATTTAATTAT
This sequence comes from Haemulon aurolineatum, assembly GCA_038406115.1. NCBI lineage: Eukaryota > Metazoa > Chordata > Actinopteri > Lutjaniformes > Haemulidae > Haemulon > Haemulon aurolineatum. Next base: position 24,829,266 of record JBCAUF010000028.1, read on the forward strand.
AAACAACACTGATTGTGTCCTTTCCTGTTGCTGTTCTTTTCCTCAGAGTGCAATATGAGCATTGATTTTATGACAGTGTAAAGAATGAAGTAGTTAAGCCCTGTCGTGGCTGGGTGTAGCGCATCCTGACAAGATATTTGTTAGTGAAGCTTTCAGCCATTTTCAAGAGTTTTAATTCTCACTGAGGCAGACACTCACCACGTCCACTCCTCTTCAGTAATAAGGTACATGTTAAATTTATTAGGACTTTTTAAAGCTCAGTTAAGACCCCAAATCATTTCTCCATGTGAGTGTTTTCCATGGAATTTAGAGAAAGGAGACAAACATTTACCTGATGGCTGAAATTACATACATTAACTGTTTTGCATCATATGCTGAGTGCAAGTGGGTTTGGAATGCAACATTAGACACTCAAAATGTAGATCCTGTGTCATTTGGAGGGTTCTAAAAGTCACTCAGAATAATTTCAAGCATGAATGGAAATCTCATTTTTAGCTCCAGTCAAAGAGCCTACAGTCATGCTAGCGGCTCTGAGAGGTTTGAGCTAAATGCTAACAATAGCTTGGCAACATTCTCACAATATGACAAACCTATCACACTGATGCCAGGTGTAATATCTGACATCTTCCTTCAGACTATTAGCATTTAACGCAAAGGGGCTGATGGGAATATGATTAGTTTTGCAGGAATTTATGGTCATAAAGACAAGGAAACTGCTTTTTAAAATTTATTATTTAAAGAGAAGGGCTATGAATTTATTCTTCTTCTTCTCACTTCTCTTACAATCTGTATTTCTATGCCTAATGTTTAAATGTTCTGTCTTATATTTCTTTTTTATTATTCTAATTTTCACATTGACTTCAATCAATCAATCAATC
>JBCAUF010000028.1:24830243-24844405 GCA_038406115.1 Haemulon aurolineatum
TCAATCAATCAATCAATCTATCAAGTGTTGGACAAAGTTCATCTTTGACCTAATGATGATGGCGCTAGATGAAAAGTCAGAGGATCACCAAAGTTGTTACAGTTCTTTCTGTGAGGAACACGAATGTCTGAACCGAATTTCATGGAAATCTATCAAATATTTACTGAGATATTTGAGTCTGGACCAATGTGGTGGCCTAGCCGACAGACAGTCATAAAGCCACATTGCTTGCATGGCTAAAAGCTCAGTCAATAAATACAATATGCGCAAGGCCAAAAGATGACAAGGAGTGCGTACGATTTCATATGAAAACAATGGCTGAGTAACATAATTCTGTCTGCTCCTCATATTCCATAATCTAATTGCTCTTTTAAATATTGCACCACATCATCAAACTTGTTCCGAGCTCTTAACATTCTTTTTGGGATGTAACTAAATCCCCTCTGAATGCCAGATGCTGCTCTATTATTTTTTTCTGTATGACTTCACACTGAGTGGAACATCAGAGCACAAACTCAACAACAGAGTTAAATTTGGCATGCTTCGTCCTAAATGGCCCTTAGCCCCCGCAGCACAAAGTTCACATCCCAAGCTGGTCTTAGCCAGACTGGTTGACACTGAACTGCCCTTTCTCATTCTACCGGGGATTTTGAGAAATGTTTGCTCGGAAAGTTCATGACCCCGGCAGATCAACCACGGCATCGTCATTTGTGGTGAAACATACAGGAAGTCAGCGGTAAATACATTTTCTGAAGATGAGATTTTTCACATGAAAGAGTTTGAGTTTGGTGGAGTGACATTAGCTATCCCTATCAGACTAAACTGAGAATGAGTTAAGGTCAGAGTCAGGTCAAGAGTAAAGATGAATCACCTCCGAAAAAACATCGCTGACCACACAGGGGATTCACTTCCATCTCCAGGAATCAAAACCTCCAGATGTGTGAGCAAGAACTCCTGTAAATAGACTGAACAAGAGAGGGCCTCTACTTCTGGGGAGATCTGCAGAGGTGGAAGACAGGAGACTGACATTGCTGGTTCTCCCTAGCCGGTTTGTAAAACATTTACCCTTGTGCTTATCCGACATGGCAAATATCATCCATGTTCGTTCAGTGTCAGCCAAGATCCCTCAAGCTGACAGGCTGAACTGTGGACCATAGGGACTCTCACTCATCATGAATATTGCATAGGGTCTGTTTACATGCTTGCACATGGCCACCAATAAGGAAGCTTTGCAGAACAGCCGTCATTGATCTAAGCAACTATAAAGAAAACTGTAAATTCTTGTACTTTACTCTTGTGCTTTACACCCAGTGGCACACTGGTCAAGTCAGTAGTCTTTTCACTTTGACGTATTGTTTCCACCGTTTCTGCAGACTCTCACGTCGAGCCTATTAGTCATTTATGACTAATTACCACTTCATGTGTGCAGACTTGGAGGCCATGGGAAGCAGCGAGGGTCAAGAGGCTATCGGGCATAAAAGGAAATAAAGGACTTAAGCCATGCTGCCACTTGTCATATTTACACAAAACATTAGAAGAATGGCCCAAATGTAATGCCGAGGGAGGGAGGGGAGGGGTTGGGGAAGGTGGGTGGTGCCGGTGGTGTGTGGTTTGTGAGCGTATGCGTATGCGAGGAGAGGGAGGGGGTGTGTGGGGGTTGCCACAGCTGCAGGCCAACAGTTGATCCTGTCCCGGGAAACAGGATCAGCCAGGTCAGGGCATGGAGGGGAGGGGGGGGGGGGGGGGCAAGAGGTCGCGACCCCGGGGGGTTAAGGAACAGACTTCACAAAGAGGTACATCTTCAAAAGCAAAGGCCCCACTGGGGGAGCCGGTATAAGGTTGTGAAAATAAACCAATTTGACCTCCTTTCTCGGAGCAGGAGTTTCCCCAGGTGTTTGCTTTAACCTCTTTATTGTTGTCTGACTTGAGGCGCTGCTCTCATGTATGCTCACACTCATCCAGGCACTGCAGAAGCATTTCTTCAAGGCAAAGCAAAGATTTCTCTTAGCGAGAAAGAGGTATTTTAGCATTTTATTAATACACTCTGTCATTATGACACTCCAAATGGGGTCATGCGACCCATAAAATGCTAATTACATTGTGTGTGTGTGTGTGAGTGTGTGTGTGTGTTTACGTAACATGTGAGGTCAAACCATGTGCTCAAAGTTCAAACACTTGTATGAGGAGAGGGCGATCGAACATCTGTGAGCATATTTATCACACCAATCACCATGACAACTTGTGACAAGTGTTGGCTCTGTATGACCTCCATGTGAATAAACAAAGCAGCTAACAACAAAGTATCTCATTAACACTCACTTCTATGTATACTGGTAGTTAGTATTTGAAACAGTTTGTATGTTCCCTTATATGGAAACCCTTGAGCAAACGCATTATGTGCAGTCATTAAATTGTTTGTCAGAGAATCAGCATCTGTAACTCCAGGAAATCGTTTTTGGAGGCCTCCTAACTATGAAGTGCCTGTTGTGGGACTTCCGAGTCCTTGGCCTCTAGCTGAGTCACTGGTGGCCTGGTGTGCAGCACTCACATCCTTTTGGCTTCATGCTGAGGTCAGGAAATCAAAGAGAGAAGCCATAGACAAACAGCCGATTGTCAAGTTTTACACCTTGACCCCTGCTTAAACTTGTGACTCCCGCCTTTATGTTTGCCGCTGCTTCAGCAATCGGAGGAAATCGAGAGGTTACTGGTGGTTCAGCCTTGATAAGAATCTTGAAATGGAGAAGTTCACTGAGGGGAAAGGTTACTGAGAGTTTAAAGAGAGTGCAGTCAGTCATGGGGAGTATTAAATAAAAGGGAAGTCAGGGCTGAGGAACTGCACTGTGATTTCAAAAGTGCACTGCAGACAAAAAGCCGTCTGTTCACCCACTGGACTTCATATTCAAACCCAGAGCAAGGGAAGTTTAGCTTGAACTCATCTTCACCTTTAGGAAGTCTCACGCTACGGGCTGTTTTTCTCAAGCGAAGAAAATGATCACAAAATGCACCACTTTCTTGACTGAACTCAGGAATTATGGTTGTATCAGCTGTACAATGAGAGCTATTTTGAGATCTAAATAAAAGATATAATGTTCCATTTTGTAAGGCACATCCTTGGGCATTTCAGTGTACATCTGGTGACCTCCATGTGTCCTCCCTCCTTTCAGTGTCTTTCCTGCCTTTGTTAAGACTCAGCACTGTAGTGAACAGCAGCCAACTCAGAAGCAGAAGTTTTAGGGCAAATACAGGACATCCTCTCACTCTACTTTAATGGACCAGGGCCTTTGATTACACAAAGTGCTGTTTGGCTTTGATGTCCTTTTTTAGTTATAATAATCTTTACTGTGAGGAAAGTCAGATATTGGGAAGTAAGGTGTCAGAACGTCCAAACTGACTGCTTTGGTTCTTGTTAATATGTTATGTAACCGCTCACATGAATTATAATATGCTGCACATGACTGTCAATAAAAGGATGATTTAATACAGAAATTAGATTCATCTAGAATAATCTCTGATATGCCGCACTTGCACACATCCTCACTTTGTGCACGAGAAAAACACACTTCTGAAATGTAAACTGGAAAAAGAGGAACACATTCATACTAGGTCATGCATTTTAGTACTTTATTTCTGAGATATCAGTGCAAATGAACACCAAAAATGAAAACATAAAAAATGAAATAATGTTTCAGGTCTTCACATGAAAAAATGAAACACCTTTTTTTTATATTTGCTGCTACAAATGTATTTCTTAGATGCACAATGCAGATCTATGATTGTACGTCAATCCCCCACTATAGCCCCGAGCTCTTTCACAGAGCTTTGTTAACCAGTAACAGAAAAGAAAATCACAAAAATATTCAATGCACGTTTATTTTTCACACATTTTAATCAACTTGCTCAACAGTCTGTGGTTATTTAGGGACTGTTCATATTCTAAACGAACCTCTCTCTGTGATAAAAAAGACCTATTTTAAGACTTGACATTTTCCCCCATCACCAGTAGGGATACACAGGTAGTTCCCATGCGTCTGCATGCAACAGGCAGCAGTGAGGAGAGTCAGACATTATTACACAACACAGCGCAGGATAGATTATCATTTACCACATAGAGACACATGCAAAGAACAAACCAACCAAAAAAAGATGGGCATAGCATCCTCTGCCTTTGTATGTACACTTGTACGCATATAATTCATATTTACATATCAGGGCATTAAAAACTAGGGTAATATCTTTTCTTAAACATTACAAAATAGTCATCTTTCATACTGAAAGTACTATGTACACAAATATATTTAACCATTGTGAAAATGTATTAATCGAAGAGACGTACTTCATAGGTATATGTATTAAAAAGATCACAAGACTAAATGGATGAAGCAGTGTGTGAAATTAACTGAAAAGAATACAGTACAATCCAAACAACGAGCTAGATACCAGATATCCCTCAAGACACCAGAATGTCTTGGTGATTATTGGGGGGCAGGTACACATATCCAGCTGCTTTGAAAACAAAGATGTACCTGTGGTCTTCTCTTAATTACCATGCAATTCTTTTGACATTTTATGAGTTAAGAGACTGCCACAAAAAAGTAAAAAGATGTTCATAAACCACAACAGTTAAGAAATGATGAAAAAAACCCACAAACTGTCAAATTCTCAACAGATAACAATACTGACATTTTTTTATTACATGCCGTTAAATTATTCTGAAAAGGACACCGAGGACTCAGCTTCGATAGTGCAAACTCTGGGTGCTCCTTTGTATGAAATGAAAAGAAAAAGCTATGTGCTTCATACTCAAAGTTGTTTGTGTGCATGGGGGAAAGTGGTGCGGGCTTACCCAGGATGGTAAAGACACGTTTCTCAGACACTGAGGCCTTTTAACTGTTGCTCTAGAAACCTGTTTACATACAGTTGCTCAACTGTAAGCACCTCACACGCTCTGTTGACCCATCTGCTCAAAACTGCACAATCTGCAAACACATCACCCTGAACTTGCACTGTCGAATATTGCCCTTAAAAGTTCAATTCAAATAAAAGCATAATTCAATGAGCTGTGACCATTCAAACCTCCACTGATATATTCTTACTCCACTGGTAATTATACCACACCGTGAATCTTGAGGAAAAGCAAGTCAAAGCATTCATCATGGTAGGATCTTCACTGAAGCTATTGCAGTGTGAATATTGTTTTCAAGGTCCTCCTTTGAACGAATTTATCATGTACATTGTTGTAATAGACCGCTGTGTATGCCCTAGAATGACTTTATTTGGAACCTTATCTAAAATTGATAGGACTTTGTCTATCTGAAAATGTTCTGATGGAAAAAATAAATAAATGTTCACTGAACTGAGCGCTAACATTTTTGGAGTCATCAATAATAAATGTTGCCTGTAATGTTCTTTCTAAATGTTTTATGGCAGGCAACAAAGAGGACATGGAATAGTGTACAATTTGGATACAAACAATAAGTGTAAAGCAAGACCAAATTGTAAAGGAGGACTTCATTATGGACAAAATCATATATGTAGTGCATGATAATCACTGATGGGAAAGGTCAAATTTGTGACAGTTCTGTAGTTTTGGTTGAATTACTTATATATTTTGCTAAGATAGACCTGTTTTGTACCATTCCATGACCTCACTATTTAAAATTGAGAAACCAATGCAAGTATGCACCTGAAGTATGCATTTGAATCTGAACTTGCTCTATTCCACTATAAAAAGTCATTTTTTCATTCTTTGTTATTCGTCTCATCAAACCAATTTGGCAAGTCATTAAAAAAGGAAAAAGAAAAGAGTCAATGAATTCGATTCCATTTTGTATTTTTCTGTAGTTGATACAACTTCTATTCAGATGATTGGCTCAGCCCCTGGCTCTCATGGCTGTGCTTGTCATTGTGGGTCGGTGATTGTGGGGTGGAGCTCAGACTGTGTTCATAGGCATGCATGTCACTGATTGGCTCTTCTTTAACTCTGATCACAGACTGGGTTCCCTCTGCCTGATCTCTCACCTCCTTCCTCAGCTGAATGCTGCCCTTTTGCAACATGTAATAGAGGATGGGGTTGGAACGCGAGAGCCGTGGAGAGTCCAGGTTTGAGTCACAACCCTCCTCCTCCTCATTCTCCTGACTACTCCATCGCACAGGGCTCTCAGGTTCCTGTTTGACTAGAGTAGGGGGGTCCCGTTTTTGAGTGACTGGCCATGGAGCTGGGTGGCGGCTCCAGGGGGTGCAGATAGGGCTGTCACCTGCAGGGGGGGTGGGCAGTGGTCTGAGATTACTCGGAAGCCCTGAGTTGAGGGAACCATGGGGATGCCAGCTGGGCAGGTGGAGGAAGCTATGATTATGGGAAGGCTGACTGAGAATGCTGCCGTTGGCCTTGCCATTGGCCTGCAGGACGGAAGGACTGGGTGTCCCCCGAGGCTGCTGGGACAGCTCCTTCAGGCAGTTGTCAGAGAGCAGCAGCTGTTTGAGCACATTGAAGCCCCGACTCTCTCTGGTGAGCGTTTCACTTGGTGGGCTCCTGGGTGGAGCCTCCTCCTCCTTCAGACTCCTCTGCTGGTCAGGGTCTTCCTGAGCAGCAGAAGAGGCAAAAATGTTTGTGTCACCACTGTCCACTGCTCTTGGAGAGCTAATATTATTCAAACTATCAGTCCGATCAGAGCAGAGACGTCGCTTCTTGGGACTGGGGCTTGGGTACTCCCTATGTTCCTCTTTAACCTGTCTGGGCTGTGACTCAGCCTGCATAGCAGCACTGGTATAGTAGGTAGCAGTCTGTTGTTTAAGCAACTGGCTGAGTAGGCCATATTTTGCTATGACCTCTGCAGGCCGCGGTTCTGTTTTAAAATCCTGCTGAGAGTCGGAGAGGGGGCTATTCTTCTCATAGCCACTAGGTCTCTTTCTGCCACTGGAGTCCTCAGACATGGCAGCAGACAGTCCCACCTCCTCTGTGATCTCCGTTTTGACCTTTATGTCCAAAGGGGGCCCATTGGAACTGTCACAAACAATAGAAGCACCGGGGCTCTTTTCATAGCAGCCCCCTGCCATCTCCACACTCCTCCTGCCACTGCCACTGGGCCTATCTTTGCGGCCGACTGTGGCAGTGGCTGAGCCTTTTCCAAGAAGGAGCTGCAGCACAGTGCGCCTCTCTAGAAGGTTCTCAATCTGTGATGGAGGAGAAGATTCCTTCTGACTGAAAGGTGTGCCGCTGCCTGAGGGTCCGTCGGAGAGTGGAGTGGTGGTGGTCCTATGGACTGGAGCATTGAGCCTTTCCAGTAGGGCAAGGGGCCTGCTGGCTTCAAGCTCCTGACCCACCCCTTTACTGGAGGGGATGGGTGGGGAGGAAGAAGCTGTGCCACACTGGGCCAGATTCTGTAACAGTTTACTGGCACTGAAGGCAGGCTCTGAAGCCTTCTCAGCAGGGAAGGCTTTAGACTTACACAAATCCAGGGGGCTGGACTGGACATGGGGGGAGGGGTAAGAGTAAGGGGATAGTGCACTGCCAGGGTCACGACTAAGTGAGTACAGGGGCTGGGCTTGGGCTACTGGTCTATCTAAGGGGCTTTTTGTCCTGGTCTCCTCCCAGGGAACTAGTCCCTTTGTTTGGCCTCGAGCCATGGTGGCCATAGTTATATCAAGTGGCAAATCCTGGTTACCTATGCTTTTATTAACCATCTCATTATTTCTGCGCTCAAGAAGAAGCTGCATAAGTGTGACCTTGGGGTGAGATTTTAGGTCTGGGCTTATTTCAGGCTCCTTGTTCTTGGACACCTTTGATCCTGATGGCTCTGGCTTCCACTTGTTTATTAAAGATTCTGTTAGTTTGTCCAGGGAGGATGTGGAGATAGAGGAGGAGGAAGATGAGGAAATAGCAGTAGATACAGAAGAGACAACAGTAGAGGATGGTGAAAAGGTTGTGGTGGAGGGTTGAGCAGAAGCTTGAGGAGAGAATGCACCTGGGGTGGAGGAAAACACTGTGGTGGAAGAAGAGAGGGTAGAGATGGACGAGGACAAGGAGGAGAAGGTAGAGGAGGGGGTGGTAATTTTGGGCCCTGTGTCTTGTGTGTTGACCCTGTTTCTCATGGAGAGGTCAATGGGAGAGCAACTTGAGTAGGAACTCTCTGCATCACTGCTGTCCTTAGTCAGGCTCCTTTCCTGGGTGGAGCACTCGCTATCTGATGTGACTGAAGAGGAGCCGCTTGGCGGCAGAATGCCACAGCTTTCTTCCAGGTGCCCATTCTTGGTCAGCTGCTTCTGGTTGTTATGGTTGTTGAGTAGAAGCAGCAGCAAGCTGCTGCATGTCTGGGGGGGACGGGTTGGACGTGAGTCAAATCCTCGCTTCTCCCGAGGTGGTTGGCTGTGAGTGTGGTTTGGAGCGTGAGGGGGAGTGGGTGGGGAGCTTTGGCTATGGCCACGCAGCAAAGAGGGGCTCTGTGGACTAGACAGGACCGTTCGAGGGAGTGTTGTTGTTAATGTAGTTGTTGTTGTCATTCCATTTTGGGTTGTTAAGGAGCTTAGTGTGTCTGGGGCTCCAGGCAAAGTCCCTCCCACACTAGGTGGCCTTTTGTCCTGGCCATGCTGCTGGTTTGCCATGGCAGCTAGTCTCTCACTGGCAGATCTTCCTGAGAGCTGGGCTTTGAGCGCATGCTCTCTGGAGTACTGCTGGAGATGGGCTTCACTGGAGAGCAGCAGGGCCAGTTGACTGCAGGCAACACTGGGCTTGGGTGAAGGTGCTGGACTAGAACGGATTTTCACCATGTTCGCTACAGCCTTCAGACGCTCCGCACAGGACACAGAATCAGTGGCCGTAGGGGCAGAGGGCGGTGTGGCGCTGTGCGCTGACCGAGGAGATTCTGGGGGTCTGTCCTGACTGTGCCCCCGGCGACTGTAAGGTGTGTTGCTGTGATTTTGAAGTTTGCTCTTCCTCATGAGGCCCTTCAAACGGCTTGAGGCCGTCCCGTACACAGGTAGTGGCTCTGTGTCCGCAGGTGGTGCCTTGGGGGGAGAGGAGCACTCACTGGGGGGTTTATTAGAGTGCTGAGACATTGCCACACTTTGAAGTCGTGAGCTGAATGACTGAAGCAGGGAAGCCAACAGGGTGCTCTCCCCTGCATGAGGAGACCCCTCTAGCGCTCCATTTTGCAGGCCTCCCCCTTGGCCATTCAGCTCCATTGGGGGTGAACTCATCCGCTGGTTCCCTGGATCATTCCAGGCTCCCGAGCGCAGTAGGCGGGCCTTCTTCAGGTGCTGCGATGAACCTAGTGTGGGCCCGTTGGTCCCAGCCTTAGGAGCTGTAGGGCCATGGTTGGGCAGTTGGAAGGGCCCGCCCACCTTGTCGCCCTGCTCCTGGTTGCTGTGGGCAGCCTCAGACCTTCCGCTTGCCGTGGCCCCAGGCCCGGCTACCACTGGATGCATCAGTAAACCTTCCAGATAAGTTAGAACAGCTGAATCCTTGTGTGTCTCAGGGCCAGGCTCCTCCCCATGAGTCATGTTCAATACTAGGATCCCCTCGTATGGTTCAGCACTTCTACTGGGAAACAAATGTCCACTAGGTCATCTGGTTGACAGTGGCATGTACTTCCTAAATATCAAAAAGAGGGCAGGCAATTGCACCGAGGACTGAAGGATGCACTGGCCGGATGTGATCCCTCTCTGTATTGGGCACAGTCAGCACTGTGGTGAAAAAGCAACCATGGTTGGAGGCAATCGGGGGCAGGTGGGCCTCCCAGGCATTGTTATATGCCTTTAAACACTGTAGGATCCCAGAGGGCCCAGCTCCAGGCTTATGTGAGTAGCAAGCAACGAGTCAGCGGGATTTCACCACAAAGATGTTGACACATTCCGTGGCTGTGGATGTTTGGGATGTCTGTCCTAAGGCCTGGCTGTGGTTCTGTCAGTGGCGCCTTTCAGCTTTGCAGATCTCACATGGGGGACCTATGGGAGTGAGTGAGAGAGAAAAGAGGCAGGGAGGGATAGAGAGATGGTTGGGTGGAGAAAGAGGAGAAAAGGGAGAAACTGTGTGAGAAGCAGGGATTTGCACAGCACTATATCACATTCATTTCACCACCTCGTCTGCCATCTCTGTTACTTAGCAACATTTCAGATTGACTGCACACGGCTCCTTCTCCTCTCTGCACTCTCCCCTTGCAGCCACTGAACAGACGACAAATGTAGATTAGGCCTGATTGGATCCAAATTGAAAATTCAAGCCCACTACCTTAAAAACATTCAGGTCTTGAGCTGCAAGCCCCTCACAGCGATGTCTTTCAAAAGTGAAGGGCCTTGTGAGAGCTGTGAATAATTTCTTATGCGGCTTGTCATTTCAGTGGATTATCCCCCCCCCTCACCACCACCTCCTGCTCCTTATGCACTTGAGCAGCATCTCACACGATGCAACCCTCGGTCTACATACAGCGGGAGCCACCCACCCACATGCATACAATTTAGCGTTCAAGCATTCATGCCTAGACACAAGAATCAAAATGGGCATGATGACATACATACATACACATGCATGCTCTCACACATACACAGTGAGTACAAGTGAAAACCGTTCTGGTGGCTACTCTATCTCTTTACTAACACTTGGCCAGACGTGAATCCTTCACAAAGCTCAGCGTTTTTTGGGAATGAATTGTTTTTAAATCAGGAGAGAGGAGCAAAACAGTAACTGACTTGACGTGATGTGAGTCGCGTACAGTACAAAGGCAGCGGAGAATCCCAGCACGGATATAGCTCAGACAAGCTGGACTTGACTGTCAAGTGTGTTTTTGTGTGTGCGTATTGAGGGGTGGGGGTGGCTTAAGGATCAGGTGCACCTGTCACACCACACCACTGTCAGGAGGGCAGCACCGGTGACACTGGGGTGAGCATTGTGCCAGTTGCCATGACAGTGTCAGCGGCGCTGCCCTGGGAGACCTCTGCTCTGAACCCTGTCAGCGTGGTTTCCGTGGATACAGGACACCTCCGACAGTCCTGGCTGCATCCCATAAAGGTTAATTAATACAGAGTTTCCACCTCGCCTCAGCTGCTGTCCGTGTCCTTTCCCGATGCCGTCCTCACCTTTGGTGTCCGCTGAGCGGACCAACATAGCAGGTCACACAACAGGACAGCAGCCCTTGATTATGACGAAAGGCCATGGCAACCCACGCAGCCACCAGCCTAAATACTTCACAGAGAGCAGTAGCAAGGGCCAAAAACAACAAGGCAGCAGGCTTCTAATCAGGCTGAAATCCATCCCAGTGGCCAAGGTCCACAGGTTGTCATGACAGTAAGGCCAACAAGGTCGCACTTTAAATGCCACCTTGAAAATGAGCTGGGATTAGAAGCTGGATTTAAGTTGATCAGTGCACAGTTAAGTCTGAGTAGCAGGCTGGCAATTTTAACAACCAAAGGTCCTCAGGTTGATGAGACTCCTCAGACTGTGCAGCATTGTATAGAATGGAATAACTTAACTGAGATTGGCCCATCAGCGCCAATTACAGTTCAAGGCCATTTTTAAACTGTTGACCTAAATCTGACAACAATAAAAGCCAACCTGGTCAAACTGGGCCATCTGACGTCTGCTGTCATGCTAATCTTAGATGCTCAGGATTAGGGCTATTTTCCCGCCAGTGAGCTTAGTGCAATTATAATAGAAGGCTATGTAACACCACGTTTGCTCAGCGCTGCACACACGTACACATGTTTACCTTCAACATAGCACGGCAAAGCAACTAATATAACGTCATACAACCCCCCAGTTCGTGAGGGAAAAAATGGAAATGGAAAAGAAAAACTGACACGGTTTCAACATGGGAAATTCTGCTAATCTCTCTGCTGCTGGCAGTGAACCTTAGGAATTATGGCTGACCTTGTCTGTGTTTTTGCCCAAAGAAACTTCAATACAGAGCAGACAAGGCAGCACAGGGACACAATGACACTGCACTATATGAGTTTATATACAACAGAGCTACTGCATTCACCGTCTCACATTAAGCACAAATAACTCTTTAAACAAAGAGGGGACCTTCAGGCTCTTGAGAGACATGTAATGACTGAGCCCGTGTTAAAAAGCCCTGCTACAGCAAGACAGGGAAAAAAAATGTGTTGTCCTTAGTGACAGAGCTCTGTTAACAAATAAATGACCTTAATATAGGGAAAGCTGTCCTCTATACCGAGCCCCTAAAGCACACAGCCCTCCTCCTTTCCTCTCTCAGAATGTGTGATGTGCATTACTATTACATTATCTCCCCTGGTGTATACATTGAAAATGACCTTACACATCTGTTAACATGTCATCTCATCGGTGGCACCCAAAAAGCCTGACCTCCACACCCCCCTCCTCCCCCACTGTGGGACACCACAGCACCAATGAGCTGCTGTACGGTTTCTGTGGTGATTATCCATTATCCTTGACAATGTCAGCCAATGACAGACCAGGCACCATTCTAAAGTGATTTTTACCCCTACAGTCGGCCACGTACATGTGAGAGGGAGGGCAAGTGATGGGGAGGGGTGAAAGCTTCATCATTCCCTGGCTTGTGGGCTCTTCATCTATTTCTCTCTCTCCCTCTCTCTCTCTCTCCGTTTCGCTCCTCTTGTGCTTAAAAGACATCGGGAACAGGAAAGGTCACTGCACTCTCAGCCACTTCCTAAGATACGTGGAATTATCAGTGGGCCGACATAAAAATGTGCCGATGCAGATGTCACGGATTAGATCTCAAAATGTGACCTTCATTCCCTCCACTGGCCTCCAGATTACACCCACTGACACACAGGCATGAGCGCCCTCGCTGGTACCACAGCCTTTTTCCATCTTAAAAAAGTGAGTTCCTAAGTGACCTTCATTGTCAGGAATGGTAATCCATTTAAGCCATTTAAAATGTATGAGACCAAACAAAAGAATTAAAAAGGGGAAGAGCCAAAGGAGCGGCAGTTAAAGTCAAGGTCATTCATGCCGCCAAGGCTTTTCCACTTGATGCAACAGCTGGTGTCCATGCAAAGCTCTGGGCGTTAATAAAAAGTGACAATGCTGCCCGCGCGGTGTGTATTACTAATGTCTGACACCAGCCTGGCAGATGTGTTCTCCCTGCATTTAAGGGGAGTCAAGGTTAAAGGAATTTAAAAGGAGAGGCGATGCCTAAACACTATTATATCATGTAATCTGCAGCCCAGCCCTGCCACACATACTCAACGGGGTAGCTCACTTACACATGCGGCGTGACCGCTATTTGTAAATTCAATATGGCCTGACATGATTAAATAAGACAAAACATAAGCTACCTGACCAAATGCAGTTGTTGCAAGCCTTCCACAAGTGAACGAGTGCACCAGAGGAAAGTTGAATTAAAAGCTCTTGTTCACCTTGAGAGGGGTAAACAAGAGAATAACATGCCACCGAACAGCAGGAGAGCTAGAGCACGAAGATGCTTTTGCAGATAAGTCAATCAGGACAAAATAACAGTGAAATGCAATACACAGACACATGCACGCCCACACAATGAGAACTAGGGCACTCTGACCCACTTCTTAGGATGCATTGACCAAACAAGTCATGCATAGCACACATGCCTCCATGTGCACACACAGAACCCCGTGGATGCATCCCACATAAAAGAAATGTAAAATACATAAACACTGGAAAGTCAGACCTCTTGTGTTAAGTAGCACAGGCGATCCATTGGGGGAAAATCATCCTATTCAGAGCACTTGAATGTGAGGAACAGTGTGCGATGACTGAATGCTAACATTTCAGACTCAGACAAAATGGGACCAGAGTGCTAAAGTTCTTGGCCTGCATCTGGCCTTGGATGAGGAGCGTGGGGGCGGATTTTAACTTCATCTGCACTCATCAGTACAAAGAGTTCTTGGGGTTGAGAGAGAGCATGGAGGAATTCATGCACACTGATGAGTCATCTAAGCGGTTCAGAGCCCAGCTGACTGGCAGAGGATCCAGCCAAACTGGCCAGTGCGATGATGATATCACTGCACTGTATCACAAACACGGACAGTCTTTCCCCTTACCTTACATGCCCGGGCTTGCATGGATGTGCTTACAAAAATGTTTGTGTCGATAGTAAATATTTGTGTGCCATTTGGAAGACCCACCCAAGGGCCATTTCCTGAGTGGCTGAAAATTACTGCATCAATTAAACACACACACACACACACACACA
>JBCAUF010000028.1:24997986-25020179 GCA_038406115.1 Haemulon aurolineatum
TGCTAAGAGGCCTTTGTAGTGCTGATACTTCGTCGTATGTTCCTGGAGAAAGTCCCTCTCTAAGCCACTGGTTGCAGAGCACGTGCTTTAGGCCTGCCCTGCTGTATTCATTAATTTCACTGAAACGTTTCTAAACATTGGCACTGTTGTGAATGCACTGTATCACGGATACTGACAGACCGTTGAAGCTCCTGTTTGCACAAAATGACACATGCTCGTCCAGCTAGATAGTTGTTTTCAGCCGCCGAAGAGTTGTACGGCATTTAAGCGGTGATTCGGGTTACAATGGCTGGAATGTGGCATTGTTCATGCGGAAAAGAGACACCACCAGCATGATTTTAATCCTCATTTGATGCGTGCTTTTGTGCATTATCTCTCTTTTAAAAATGTCAGCACATGGCGACAGCGGGGAGCAGACACACAGAGGGACGTCACGATGAGTCTCGCACACAGGGGACAGGTGTCTGACACGTTCAGGTGTCTGCAGTCACTGTTGAAATGTGAACAACAAAACCCTCGCATGCCATGCCGTCGTTTTCTTGGCGAGTGTGCAGTTATTATCAGTGGCCAAAGTCCACACATTTCAAAATGATCGCTGTAAGGACCGCCTTGGTTTTTATCAGACAGATAGTGTAGATAGAAAGTGTCATGTTAGCGATAAAAACACACGTAAGCAGTATTAGTTTTCAAACTACCTGACATCCTGGTAAGCCTGATTGTTTTCCACACCTGAGTGTATACATTACCACGCCCAGAAAGAGCAACGTGAGGATCAGTGTTGGGCTCTGTCTTATCAGGTCCTCTGTGGGCCTGTCGGTGTCCCAGCAGTATAGTAAGTACACAGCAATGGCCTAAGGGGGGGAGGTTTACATACATGAACATTGAAACCAGTTCAACCATTGGTCACTTCTGTAGAAAAGGCTCAATGGTTTTGCTTGAAGTAACTGTAAAGATTCTTGTTGAAGTCTCTCTCACCTCCACTCCCCAGGTTTTCTCAGCTGTTTTCAAACCAGCCATGCTGTTATCACACTGCATTCATTCATTTTTTTCGTCTTTCAGCTTATTTCTTAGAAATGAGTTAAATGACAGACAGCGCGTTATCAATGAAAATGCCTATTGTTTTCATGATAGAATTATTTCTTTTGGTCTGTAAAACATGAGAAAACTGAAAAATGCCCATCACAGTATCCTAAAGCCCCGGGTGACTTAGTGCGTTGTTTTCCTTTTCGTCCGAACCAATAGTCCAAGACTAAATACTATTGAATGTACTGTGAAGTAAGCAACAAAGTTGTATATTTGAGAATATTTTTTTTTTAATGACTTAAACAGTCACCTATTATAAAAAACAGTTGCTGGTTAATTTTGTCATTCATTTAATTGATCAATCAGCTAATCATTGCATCTCTGAGAACAATAAAAGAAGTCGATCCCATGCTTAATACCAGCAAGTTTATCCATTACCTGTACTGACAGGTGCAAACCCAAATACTACCTTATTACCAGTATTAGGCTTTATGAAAGTGACAGATGTAGTATTTCATTGCTGTGCATTCTAACTAATATAATAGACAATGCATGTATGGTTGCAGTAAACATAGCAACAAAAGCATGGGCATGAACTCTCTGGTGCAGTGATCAGGTTTCTGTAATAAGAGACCGTTAATGCTGTCGTTAAAATGATCACAACTCTCACTGCTGCCATGTCACCCAATCTCAGCGGTGTTCAAACAGGTCTTGTCGCCCAGCTCTAATTTGTTTCCTTTGTCCTTTTAAACAGGGAATACTGTCAGCAACCTGATTATGATCCTTCCCCCCATTTGTGGGGCCATCCAGACGTTCCGCGATGGCCTCGAGTTTCGCTACATCTGCTCCTTCCTCGGACTGGCAGGTTAGTCTTTTGAAAACGCAAATTGACACACTCGTGTCAATACTGAAGCAAACCCGGCTCTTGTTTACATACCATAGTTGTTGACCAACAGCCTTTCCAGTTGTACAGTTCTGCTGATTCTATCAACCTTACTGTGTGTACGTGAGAATGTCCTGACGATCACTTTCAATGTTTTGTTGGGTTTTCCCCAGCTGTTGGTGTTGGTTCCTGGTGCTTCCACATGACGCTGCTATATGAGATGCAGGTGGGCCACACTGTTAACATTGGAATCTTAATAATGTCAGCAAAAAGTATGTGCAGAATCATTTATTGCTTGAATCAGACTCATTCTTGCTTCGGGAAATATTCTAATAAAAACATGACGTCAAACTGTTGCTGAAACATTGTAATCCTATAGTGACGTACTATTATGTGTTTTCTCTGTATTTGCATTCGCAGTTACTCGATGAGCTACCAATGATTTACAGTACCTGTGTATTTGTCTACTGTCTGTAAGTGGCTCAACCTTTTCCATTTATTGCTGACACTGAGAGCATATTTATTGTGATTGTGGCTGTAAAATGAACCAGTCTATGACTTGATCAATTCCAACAAAGTATGGTATGTCGTCTTGTTGCTGCGTAGAGTAGACTGCATGTAATGGAACTATCGATTCTAAACTGGACTAGAGTATCTCTTTCCACTTTCCATATTCCATACTTTGTTCATGAGAAGTTGGTCGCTACATCGCCGTGGCCGAAGTGCACCGCGAAGTGTGTCAGCAGCAGCTCCGTCCGTTGCACACAGCTGTGTTCCCTTAGGCAGTCAGCATTTAATCTGATGAACGTATGCTGGGCTCAGTGCAGCGGAGCACGGCTTGACATGCTACGCCTCTGGGACCACAGCTCTTACAAGAAAGGACCCTGACTCTGTCCTCGTACAGTACCTATGGAACATATACACATGATAGAGAACAAAAGGTCACATGTGTCACCCTCCAGGCCCCTCTGAAGCACTTTCCAATCAAATGTGTTTCCAGTCAGTGGCCAACCCTGGCAATGTGTCTTTAAAGGCATCCATGAACAGCCCCATATGCTGTAAGATAAGATAATCCTTTATTAGTCCCACAATGGGGAAATTTACACGTGGAGGTCAGTCCCCAGTCATGTGGAATATGTCATGTGGAGAGACCCTTGGAACCTGGGTTGCACATGTCACCTTCCATTATTTGCTCTCTATTATTTATGGTCATGCAAACTCAACATGTAAGACACATTTGTCCTTTTTTCAGGTATGAATGCTTCAAACAGGAGAACAGCATTAGCTTATTTCCCATTGCATTGCTATTAATCTTCAGTGTCACAGTTACCGTGGTGAGTATCCACTCCTCTCTATGGTTGTCATGACATTCTTTGAGCGATATTGTAAATGAGGCCTAACATAACTTTATATCCTCTTGAGTAGTTTGTGTGTTCATTTTTTCAGGTATACTTACAATGGAAGGAGCCAGTGTTTCACCAGGTAAGGGAGTGCTCTGTGTTCAGATTGCTCATTGTTTGCCATTAGGGCTCAGTGTGCCTTAAGTCAGTTTTTACCTTGTGTAAACATTGGGCTTGTCAACACAGCATGCAACACTCACTTTGGTGCATGCTAGTTGTCAATGATAAAGTAGCATTTCAGATCAAAGCAAAATGCAAAATTTAAACCTAAAATACTAAACCTAAAGTCAGCGCTGAATCCTTAACTGTGAGATCGACAGCTAACATTTGTTGCCAAGAAGAATAATCTCAACCCCAGCATATATGAGAACCACACATACCGTTACAGATAAGTACAGTGTTTGTCTGTATCTGCTAACATTCTCACATTGTGTGTGTTGCTTTACAACAGTAAGTACTGCTTATGTTTACAGTTTGAAGCTGACTTTGTTTACTAATCACACTGCTCGATGGTGGTTCATAACAAGGCTCTTTATGTTGTCTCTGTCAGAGCAAAGTGAACAATGGTGGTTCCCAACCATTTTGGCCTCCTTAGGAGGAAGTTTTCACGTGACCCCTTACTTCAGCTCATGAGGGTTAGTGTGCAGTAGTGGTATGCAGTTCACCCAAGTTCATCAGTGATTAGATCTAAGTTTGTGTCAACCCTTTATCTGTTTCAATAGTATAAACGAAGAGCAGTGTTAGTACTGCTTTGATATTTCAGTGATCAATTAGTCCATGGACACACTGTTAACAATTATAATAAAAGAGGACAAGTTAAAACTATTTATTGTTCAAGGAAACAAAATTACTGAATGGTTAAAATTACCTTCTGTTGGGAAGGTCAGCTGGCTGTATCAGAGAGGCTATGCTACTGTTAATCTCTATGTACAGCATAGGCTGCCAGAAATTCAGCGAAACAAACATGAAAAGTTTATGAACAGCTTGTAGTCAGAATTTCTATTTGTCTTGCCCCATAAGCCCTCACTGTGTTTCAAAGCTAAATAAGTCATTGTTTCCTCTTGTAGGTCATGTATGGCGCTCTAGTAGCCTGTCTAGTGATGCGATCTATCTTCATTGTTACATGGTAAGTCTGCCAAGACCAGCATTAACATGTCAAAGGAAGGGTAGTCATTAATATTCGGCAAAGTAACAACCTGCTTGTGTTTGCTTTGTTTTTGTTTTAATGTTAGGGTGTACCCATGGCTCAGACCGCTGTGTTACACCTCCTTAGGAGTCTTTCTGTTAGGGTTCCTACTGTGGAACATTGACAACATCTTCTGTGACACATTAAGGTGAGTATTTTGTCTAGGAAATACACTAAGGGACTTGTTACCAGGAATTCATTTGCACAAAGTTAATTAACCTGCTTTTAACAGCAGTGGTTTACCGTGGAATAACCAATGTAACTGGAACATTACTTACTTCATTTAAAAAAGCATGATGCATGTTCAGACCATTCATTTCTCCACTCCATTCTGGCATAGGGAATCAGATACAGCAATTTAAGTTGTGGCGTCAACTCTTTTTTCGGTCTATCAGAGCCAGTAGACATACGCTGCCCCCTGGTGTTGGAGTAGCAACACAGTTCCATGCCTGGTGGCACATCTTCACAGGCCTTGGATCCTATCTGCACATACTTCTCAGGTAAGCCCCCATAAGTAAGCAAAATGAGTCAGCTGTTGTGTTTATTGTGGTGAGACATTAAAATCTAATGATCATCTATTTTAGCTTGCAGATCAGGTCAACCTACCTCAAGTACAGACCAAAAGTGAAGGTATGTCAAGCCCTCAGCCTTTGTTTACAATGCAGCTTTTATTTCATTACATTCATTAATTTATGGATTTGTAATGTCTTATCCTTATTTTGCCCAGTTTCTATGTGGAGTTTGGCCCACACTGCACATTGAACCACAGAAGACGAGCTGAAATGAAGGGATGGGGACCAACTTAAGGATGGTGACTGCCATATCCAGACACCATCAGCACACAGACCTGCCAATGCCCACTGCTGGGAACCCACAGCAAGGGGGCAGGTGAACCCCAAGGCACCACCCCAGGGACCCTTCGGTTCTGCACTGTGGGGATTTACTAAGTACAGTATAGCACTGAGTTTTAAGAAATGGAAGATTTTTTTTTATTACTTATAATTTATTAGACTAGCTTTTCTGTCATTTTAATGAAGTGTTATAATTGTATTTGCTCATTCATTTTCAATGCAGATATGATGTGTAGTCCACTGCAGTGGTAAATGTTGAAGGGGTCATGGATGTTATCTTAATTGGGGTCTGGGAAAAGGGAAAGTTCAGAATTCATATTAGCATATTTATTGTTGTATGTTTGACTCTGTGGATATTTGAATCTCCTAAACCTAAATATATTCAAATAGATCCCCAAATGAAAGTATAACTAGGACTTTGGCTTATGTGTAGTTTAACGAGTAGCTTAGGGAGCTCTACAGTGTTGTTACCTCCCTTTATAAGGTATTGTTTTTGGATGTGCTCACTACATATGGGTCAGTAACTGCCAGCTAGAAAATGAAAGTGATGCTGTGTTAGTGTAGCTCAGCTGCCTCGACTTGATGATCCCTCTTCATTTGCGCGGACACAGGCTTCATTTTTACCAGAAACGTTCCTATCAAAAATGCCAAGACTGGAGTTATTAGTTTCTTTTTCTTTCATTGCCAAAGTTGCTCTGGGATTTAAAACTGTTGTGTAATGTGTGAAACATGTTAATATTTTACCTCAATGTGATCAAGCAAGAGATGCAGTGCTTACAGTTGTGTTACACAAACTCTTACACTGAATTGTCATTTTGTTTGGGACAGGGTTAAACACTTTCCCAGCTACACAAAGCAAGTTGAACCACTTTGTGCATCTCAAGTTTTTAAAGTGATACTGTGCCCAAATGAGTGAAGAACTAGAATTTTAGAGCCACCCCTCAAGCAAACCAGTGCCGATGGTTGAAACCCAGCTATTGAAGCCAGCTAACAGACAACCTGTTTAAGAGGAGCATTTGGTATTTGTCGTTGTCAATATTCAGTCAAAGGACAAAGAGAATGATTGGAACCTGTCTGAATCATTGCATCCTCATAAGCTGCAAGGATGGGGTACAAGACACGAGACAGTCCTTACACTGAATCCCGTTATTTCCTGTACACTAGAGAACAAGAATGGTGCTTGAGCGCCCTCCTTTCTTATCAGACAAGTACTGGATTTAAGTCCATTGTAGATGTCCCTTCATCTACAGGTACTTGAGACATCCCACAATACTAACAAATTTTATTTATTGCACTGGTATTTATTAGTCCTTTTTTACTTTCTTTTATTTACACCATGACACCAAGGTGATGAGTCAAATGGCACATACAGACCTTTGTGAAACAGTTGATGACACAACCACTAGGTGGCATAACTTTCCAGCTTATTTCAGACATTGCCAAGCATGCCAGTGTGCATCGAAGAACTACTACCTGCCTACTGTAGGGTCTTTGCCTCAGTTTTCTCGTACTGGATCTGGTTTGTGACATGAAGGGCTTTTCATTTCCAACGTGTGTTTTGCTACTGTGAATTTGTCGAGATGTAACGTTAACGATAGAAACTGCAGCTTGAAGTAACTGTGGTGAGTTCGAAGATACACAACATTGTTGCACGGAGATATTTGTACCTGTGTGATCTCCAGAACTACTGAGACAGCACATACAGCATCCATATTTCATTACGCTACATGCTGAATCACTAACTCTCATATGCTTGGGTTAAACAGTTGCGTGACCCCACTGTTACAGTCATCAGCACATAAGCACAATGTATGAAAGATAAGTATTAACATTGTTCAAACGTCTGTGTGGAGTCGTCACTGTGTGTTCTTTTCTCGAAATCGCTGCTCATCAGCAGAGGTGAACAGTTGTCAAAGAGGGTGCCTTATTGTTATCCTTGCAGTGTAATCCAAGTTGCCTTGATGTTCATGATAAACAAACCATTTGAATCGCTCCTTGTGCTGTGCATTGTGCCCCTCCCCTGATCATAAGCAGCTAGAGCATCAGGAGGACAAACACTAACAGCTCCCTATGAAAAGTCTGTGCCTGATTCTCTGGCCTTCCATTCATTTCATGTGTCCGACGTCTTCGTCACAGACTGCTCTGATGATGTGAACTGTAGCTGCAAGTGGAAATATTTGTGTGTCGAGGCCAGAGGAGCGAACTCTGCCAACCTGTTTGTGGATCTTTGGTCATGTGCCAGTCTTAAATCATGTCCTCCTTTATTGTCAAATAAAAGAAAATGTATCGGACAACTTGTCTTCGGAAGAACTTGATTTCATCTTATCTTTTGATGCCATATACTGTATTTCACTTTCTGTGTAATTTTGTCACTTTGAACTGTGTATGTTTTGTGAATCTTACACAAAGGCTGAAGAGACAGTTTTTACTGGAAGGAATATTATGACTCATGACCTCTATTGATAGTTTTCCGTATCATATCACAAATAATATAATGCTGTCTGGACTTTTAATTGAGTCACAAAGGTGTGGTGGTCACGTACTGGCTGTGGCATAAACACTGCTCGTTACAGGTGTTGGAATATTTCCATGCCCCTCAGATATTCTCTCTATTGTTCGGTTCAGTGAACTACAGGGAAAAATACAGGACATGTACGTGTAAATGCTGTGGTGGAAAGTAACTACATAAATTTACATTCACACTTGAGCATTTGAAATGACTTTTCACTACATTTAACAAGGAAATATTGTAGTTTTTACTCAATTACATTTATTTAATCACTTTAGTTACTAGTTACTGTTCAGCCTAAAGTTTTACACAAAAGATCTATAATCAGCTTCTAAAAGGATAAAATAAAGGATTGAACTACAAAATAGTGATGTATGTAAAGCTTGGTAGTTAAAAATAGTTTCACCATGGCCAGATACATTTAAAGTAAATTTAGCCTATTCTGACAATTAATGGATGATATAGCGATATTTATGCGTATAGTGATTTTGGTACTCTAAGTCATGTTGCTAAAACTTTCATACTTTTCATTTATTAACATTTGCATAGATTACTCAAAACAGAATATTTTACAGTGTGATTTCCTTTTAAACCTTTTTACTTAAAAAATCTTCCACCATTGTGTAAATGAGCCTCCTAAAAATAAAAGGCTTGTCGTATTTAATCATTTTGAAACGTTACCATGCAACCCACACACCAAATAGTGCAACCCACATGCTGCGTATGCTGCGGCTGAAGAAAACTATTTGCACTTTGTGGGGGTATTGTTTTATTTGCACCGGGGGAAGGCCATAAAAACCACAGTGCACAGAAGGCTCGCCCCGGGCTAAAACTACTCGTACGTGTTGGGCACAACTCAAAATGTGTGTCACCTGGGACTTTTTTTCAAAGATCAATTACTAATTTGCTCCTTTAGTCACTGGGCACTTCGTTAGTCACTTGAGTTCGTCATGAAGGACTGCCAACAGGTTCTAGCAAAAAATGGAGATGCGGCGTTTGTGTTTGTGTGTGCAGAAGAGCATGTTGGGACAAAGGCCGTCCAGCAGCATGTCACAAGAACTGGTTGTGAGAAAGTAAGATAAAAGCACCGTTTTTTGAAGTCGCTCATATTCGAATAGTGGCTGCTCTCTGTAATCTGGACTTGTTTTAATTTATCAATAAAAATAACCAAAAAATAGTGCTTAGCACGGCTATGGTTACGCACAGTTCACTTTCTTTGTCTTTCAGTCTTGCAGTCCTACTTCAGATCATAATGTACAGGTATGTATGACGTATATGAACACATATCAACAACATATCTGTACTATACATCTTTTGGCTGTAATTATCCAAAACAGTCGGGGTCTCTTTGCATCTCTCCATGTTCTGTTAGAAGGGCAAGTTTAGACAAAGAATAATTTCAACATTCATCAGCTACACCACATTCCTCTCTGAGTATCATACGCATACGAGTCATGTGGCGACAGTCACTGCTGGTGTTCCGTAAGTTACGGTGATGATCGTAAGGTTCATGCCAGTTACAGTACAAACACGAGCACATCCTTTCACTGTCATTTCCAACAGGACTTTGGTATTTGGTGTGCTATGGAAACAGAGCTGTCATTCACCGATCCAGATTCTGTCATTTTGCTGTAGCTACAGTACATGCATCAATCAGGCTTTGCATAAAAAGTGCAAAACGCACACAGCAGAGGGAGGTGTCCTGAACTTTACAGAGATCACAAACTGTCATTACTCAAAACACAGAGCACTGGCTTAAACCCCTCAGAGTTTCTGCGCAAAAACACATTCCACACCTGGCAGAGCTTAATGACACATGTTCATTGGTTTATTGAGAAAAGGAGGAAATCACCCCTTCACTGTGGTGACAGAGTTGTAAAAATCCCCTTCCTCTTTCAATTGCCCAGCATATGCTAACTGTCTTTCCTTCTGTCCCATTCAAAACAGAGAGAGAAGGGTTTGGACTTTGAAATTTGATGCCATAAACTGTTTAGTTTGGAATAATTTACCATTTCCAACCTTATTCCGAGGAAAGGTGGAAATAACGCCACATGTTTGGTGATCAATTAGAGCAGAGTGTGATCTGTGCCATGTGGACGCCTGAAAAACAAAATATCAGCACACCACTATTGCGAAACAGCACTTGATTCATGTCATGTTGAAGATTTAGTTGTGATCCTCAAATCCAGCCCTAGCCTGCAGGGACGACGGGAAAAAATTATGAGTCAATGCTAAGCTGTGTGTAAAAGAAGCCTAATGAGTGTCATTAGCAGGTTTTTTTCCAGCGCTCTCACTTCCTTTGACTCAGTGCTTGTCTGGTCTAATGGAGATTACGATCAAGATTGTGTTCAGGCATGGAGGTTTGGTGCAGACTCAGGTGCATTTCCCAGCTGTAAAACGGACTTCCTCGTTGTGGCACCTTGTCAGTGCTGAGCTGACTCACGTTGGGAATGCCAGAGTTGCTGAAGACTCAGCTGAACGAAAGCACGGGAGGAAGGGCTGCTGTTTCTAACGTCACCACTGAAACAATTGCTGTACTTTTTGTAGGATGGCATACTTTCTTTTTTAAATGTTACTCTGCACTTTAAGGTAGAATAGGCATGCAGTTGTTCAGTATTTTATCCTTAATGTACCTGTGCATCACAACCGTGTTAACCATGTAAGTGAAGACAAACTGTATAAAAAAAGTTCAGGGATCATGAACAATTTATCTTGGGGGAAATACTGTATGAATGTCTGTAATAATAATAATGATTTTGGGCCAAACGTGTAGATACCGAGGTATTTCACAGGAAAAGTCAGGTTATCATTAAAGTCTGTAGACTTTGTCCTCTGGGGACCATAGATGTCTGCACAAAACTTTGTGACAATCCATTCAGTGGTTGTTGAAATATGTCAGTCAGGACATCCATAGTGTAACAATCCTGAACACCACAGTGAGATGACCTAAAGTGAACATTAAAATTAAAAAAATTTAACAGAACTGGATTCAATAATTTTGAATATTTAGAGCATAAAGTTGCTATGCAAATTTCAAATAACTCATTGTTTGAATGGAATGATCAGCCCTGATTTCTACAGTCGTCAGAGTCGGAGCACTTTCGAGACACCATTACATTATACAGCATTACATTACACACCATTACATTATACAGCATTACATTACACACCATTACATTACACACCATTACATTATACAGCATTACATTACACTCAGTACTGTGAGACACTCATGCAATACCTGTCGATGCTGAACATCTTTAGTCGGTGTGTCACTCAGCGGCGCTAGACTGAGTTTTGACATGGTGTTACATCCACTCTGATGTAATAGGCCTTTTTTTATTCAACTTCCTTTCAGTCTCAGGCTGTAACCTACTTTCTTTGTGGAACTAAAGTATGGTGAAAATGCAATCTCTATCCTCATTGCAAGAACTTCTTTTTATGCATTGCTACACGAACACCTAATGAGTGTGCAAGGCCTTCTACAGTGGGCATACAAGTTTTGCAATGGGCTTTTCTATCTCTGTTCGAATAATTTCTCAGGACAGACACACACGGCCTGAGCCATCATTCTGAAAACTGAAATAATCTCTCCTACCTCTAAGATAACTGTTAACCTGTCCTAACCTTTACTTTTCTTGTTGACATACCCTGATGAAGTTAATTGCCTATATGTTGAGCTTACAGAGATGAGAAAAGAAGCATTGGTTGCAAGTTAGTTGGACATGAAGGTAAAAGCAATGTCAGATTGAGTATTTTAAAATGCCCAAACCTGAGATAAGGCTGGATGACATAAGGTAAGAATCAGTTTGTAAGACTGAATTTTGAAAATTCCTATATTAGGGCAGTCACACAAAAAAGTTGAAACACTGTGAATCATTTTTCTCTATCTATAGATAAAAACAGCTGCAGAGAAATTGTAGCCTAAAAATATATCTGTTTAACATTATCACCAACATTTTATGATTATATAATACCTGGATTAGATGATATTCCCACTTCATTACCATGAGTTGGCAAGAAAGGGGTTCATTGTCTCTCTTGATCTGGCCTTGTGGGAGGCAACGGCAATGACTCCTGTTTCACTACGAGACTGTTGAACATTCATAATCTGTGAAGAAGGAGCAACCTGAGTTTCGAAAATGGATGATAAGACACTCATTTAAAATTAAAGGCTCTGTTTTAAAAGTTCCACGCACATGCAGACAGGCAGTCTCATGTTTGGAGCAGCACAGCACCTCAGAGGTCTTTCATCACGATGAAGAACTTTAACATTATCACAATGACTATACCAGGTATTTTGTTCCTTCAGAACAATTTTCTCACAGCAACGTGTAACCTATATGTTTCTTCAGATCTGAGACATCAAACATCATCCTTTAAATGCCTCTACACTTCAAACCACATCAGTCTTATACTTTAGTTAATTTATTTTCTTTATCCTCAATATCATGATTTTTTATTTGAGAATTCCCTCATTGGCAAGACAGAAAGGATCCAGGATAATAAATCACCACACTTTTTTTCACTCTGCAGACAGCTCAGTAAAGGTAAAGACTATAATTAATGTATGGCTGAGGGCTATGGACCAGTGTGCCCATCTAAGGGTTTAACACCGCAGTTGTCTGCTCTCATAAAATGACACTGTAATGTTGCTGTAGCACTTATATGCAAATCCACTGTATCTTGGATCCATAGCTACGCACAATGTAAAAAGAAAGAAAGAAAGAAAACGAATTATATGAAATGACTATAATGACTTGATTTTTCTGATGCTGTCTTTGTGATTGTTCATCTCCCATGTGGTCCAGGTACAAAATTAAGGGTCATACATTGATAAATAACTAATCTATGTTGATTCCATGATGGGAAAATTGGTGTACATGTGGTTTGGCAGCTTTGTGCTGCAATAAATTGAGCTCTGTCAATCTCGCAACATGCTCCTGTTTTCGTGCTTGTTGTTTTCCGCTGAAAAGGAATCAACTGCAACCGCATAAGATACGGGAACATTCCGAGATAAAAAAATTGTTTACGCCAGAATCTAAAGGACAAAACGCTTACTGAGAATTTTGTGCCAGATAGAAATGATTTCCAACTCCACGAGGCATTATAAATAAGGGGCCTGGTGTTTCATTTTTTTAGAGACATTAAAGAAGGCACTGTGTGGAGCCACCTTGCTGTTCTTGTTGGGACAGGAGCAGTCACACATAATTAGAAGGTGGTCTCCACTGCAGCTTTGCATATACCCGTGTGTCAGCAGCTACACATCTCAAAGACAAACTGACTTGTTTGGACTCCTGTCTGTCAAGAATGATGATGCTCTGGTTGAGTCTTCTGACTCTTATGATGCCCGGCAAGACTTCTGTTACGGCCTTGCCTCTCCGAACCCCAGACCTGTCAATGCAACCCCATGCTGGACGAGCTGACCAGGAGTTTGCGGAGGTAAGAGTCTGTTTATACATCATATATGAAACCTGTAGAAAGGCTGGATGTATGTACCTCTTTGTGCGGCATAGTGTTGTTTTATTTATGGGAGATTCAATCTGGATAGCTTCATGGCCCACTGCCTTGACCTCAGTGGAGCACTGCTCATACAAGTGTGATTTGAACAGCTGATGGATTTCCCTAAAAGCTTCTTCACACTATTGTTGACCCACTGGAAGGATCTCTGTTTCTCTCTCCAGAAAAATACTGGTCTCTACATGTCTCCAGAGATCCTTAATGGGAATATGAAATAGTTTTTTGATTGGTGTGCAGATATAGTCATAGCAGGACAATTAAAATAATTCCCAGATAACTATTTTATTTGCAATTAATTTGTGATTTTTTTTTCACCCTTGCACACTATTACATGCAAAACATCAGCAACTCTTATAGAACTTCAGTAGTTTATATTGACGCATAACTTGTTAGATCAAGTGCTCACAGTGAGGTGCTCATAACAGCATCTCCATTTTTTTTATTGTGGAGTAAAATTCAATTAAATTCAGATATGAATTTAAGGACAGCAAATAAATTATTATATGTACTAACTGAGGTGTTTTCATTGCGTGTGTCTACTCCTATGCAGTGTGTTTCACCTTCTAAACTCTCCAGTTCTTGATGCTTGTTCTGCTGGAGGCTGAGAGCTGCCGTGCTCACTCTTTTCACCATAATTATAGTACCCATCAACATCTTAAACATTTTGTTGATTTATAATATAATGATTACTTTGATTTCTCATGAGAGATAAGAGTAATAAAGGTCTTGATATAATAACTTAATTAGATTTGCTTAATTTCTGCAATTTTCTGTTTGGCACTGAAACCTACGGTAAGTAAAATGATAACTGATAAAGACTCTTTAT
The DNA here is from genome assembly GCA_038406115.1 of Haemulon aurolineatum. NCBI lineage: Eukaryota > Metazoa > Chordata > Actinopteri > Lutjaniformes > Haemulidae > Haemulon > Haemulon aurolineatum. Next base: position 25,012,185 of record JBCAUF010000028.1, read on the forward strand.
CTGATCTGTGTCTGAATGTCTGCCACGTGGCTCCACTTCCATCAGTCTGACTAGACTCATTTCTCAAGAAGAGTGGTAGATGTGATAAAGCGTTACTGGCAACAGGCAATCAAGATACTTTAGCAACTATGTATATCTACGTTTGTGTGTTTTAATCTCAGCTGATCTTCTGATTATTATTATTGTTATTATGGGGCTGTTTATTAACATTCACTTGATATTCACAGTTGATATCGTATCATATTTGATGTGTTTTTTTTAATGGTAAAATCTATTCATATTAGGCACAAAGTAGGAAGTGTGTCCAAAATTTTAACTGGTGCTGTATATAAATCTTAATATGAGGGATTTATAAGTGTGTGGACAGCTACTTTTGTCCTTAAGTGGATTTTGAAACTGTTTTAGTCCCATGTTGTTGTACTTTGTTCTCACTGTAGTACTTTTTTTAAAACTTGAGTTCATGTCATCACATAAAATCAGCACTCACATTGAAGAGGTGTTAAAGTAAATTGAATATTTGGTCATGGAGATTAGCGTACAAATTTCTATAAAGCTTCAGTAATCCTCTAAAGCCTCAGAAGCTACGCTATCCTTGGAGTGTGGTTTACCGCTGACGCCTGCAATTACATGAGTGAAACACTATGCTATTATTAAAGGTTAGAGAAAATGTTTGGAATGTTTACAGTAAAGTCTGACAAGGCAAGGCACCAATCAACAAGAAGTAAAAGAAAGACACTGAAATATAAAATCTAAGTATAAAAGACACATTATGGGACACTAAAACAAATTAACGTAGAAGATAAAAATAAGATTAAGTAGAATGCAAAAAACAAGCCTGAAGCCTGGCTTTAAAAGAACTCTATGTTTGTTACAGATATCTGGAAAAAGAATGAATGCTGGTTCTGTGTGTTTAGTTAAGAATCTGGGGACAGTAAACATCACGTGACTGAGTTATCTTTCTCAGGAATATCTATGGCACTTCTATGGCTACAGGCCCCAGTCAGCACGACAGAAAAGGACTGTAGACACAGATGTAGATACTGGACTCTGTGGTAAGATCCAGAAGATGCAACGCGTCTTTGGTCTGCCTCCAAGTGGAGAGCTGACCAAAGAGACTCTGGCAGCTATGAAGAGGCCACGGTGTGGTCTGTCAGATGTGGAACCATTTGGTGGGACAATGCGCTGGAAGAAGAGGACCCTGAGCTACAGGTTAGAAATGGCATGGCAGCAAGAACAAAACAACAAAGCTAACAGGCTAATGTTTTGCAGATATAATATTGTTACAATTTATCTTGAGAAGGACATGAATGACTGTACCAAATTTTATGGCAGTACATTCAATAGTTGGTGACATTTTGTGCAAAACCACAAATGTGAATCTGATGCTGGTGCAAGAAGAAATCTTACATGATCAGTAATGTCATTAGGATTTACTGTCATAGGATCATGAATGTTTGCACAAAACTTTGTGTGTATATTTCTCAGGCTAAATGAAAACTTTGACCTTCTGATGGTGATACGGTAAAGTTAGAGGATCACTAAACTTAACATAGAACTCATCGTCAGGGTACCATGAATGTTTGCAGGCTTCAAATTTTTATAGCAAACTAGTTATTGAAATGCCAAAAACATTATTCTACTCTTGTAACAGTCAAGAAAATTCTATCCTTGCTCCAAAGGATAGCTGGCTACAACCTCACCATCCCAGCCTCAAAGGTTCACAAAGTCCTCAAGACGGCATGGAAGGCGTGGTCCAATGTTGCACCAATAAAATTTAAGAAACGGGGCAGAAAAGAGGCTGATATTGTCATCTCCTTCATCAATGGTGGTGAGCTACATGGTCCTGGCACTGATTTAGCCTACAGGACATATACAACCGTATAATGGTTAACTATTTGTTGCAGACCATAACGATGGCTCACCCTTTGATGGCAAGGGAGGAATCCTAGCTCATGCTTTTCTGCCTGGGTTTGGTATTGGTGGAGATGTGCACTTTGATGCTGATGAAGACTGGAGCTTTAACTCAACTGGTAGGCTACTAAAGTCAGAAATCTCACATGATAAAAAAACAAACACAACAACAAAAAGGTTTGACATTTTAGGAAAAATGCTTCACTCTCTGAACAGGAAATGGGGCAAGGGGGTGGGGGGGATTTAAAGCCTCTTTATTTATGGTGGCTACAGAAGCTAGTCAGTGGTTAAGGTAACACAAAAGATGAAATATTACATTCTATGAGTGGCAAGCAGCTAGCCTGATACCAGCACAATTTAAACACATCATTTTTGTTGTGTAAAAAGTGTAACAAATGACTAGTTGTGATTTTACCAGGGGTTACACTCGTCTCCCTACTTCTACTCTTTGTGTTAAAATAATCCAAGATAATCTGTAGCTTAATATTTAACATTGCAGCATTCCTCTTTCCATCTATCTTTGGGCAAGAAAGTGGATAGCATAACTTGCAAAGTGTCAAATTATTCCTTTAACTTCAATCGTAAAACAAAGTTAAATGTGGAGATTTTGCATGTAGGCCTGTTGAAGTTTAATGAGATATAATGCGAATATTTTATACAGCTTTGCACTCTTTCTGTGCCATAAAACCCTCATAAAGCTTATGTTCCTTTTCTAGGTTTTAACCTGTTTGCTGTGACAGTGCATGAATTTGGCCATGCGCTTGGCCTGCCCCACTCATCTGACCCTGGAGCTATCATGTACCCAGCATACAACTTTGACCCCAATTATGAGCCTCAGCTCTCCTTCCGTGATGTCAAAGATGTCCAACACCTGTATGGTGAGTTCCGCTGGATTCAAAAAATTAAGCATCATTTCACTGAGAGAGAAAGAAAGATTCATAAAGGCAACTGATTCCTTTCTAAAGCATACAGATATGACATGAAAATGAAATGCACGCTATGGACTGTATAATCTGCTGACTTCAATAACTTTGCTCGGCTCTAAACATAATGTATTACATAATGTATATGTATAATGTGTACTTTTTTTTTATTAAATTGAGAATGCACATGTATATTTAATAGTGTTTGCATATAAAGTATTTATGTCAGTTCAATTAAATGCTCAAAACTAGCATGCATACACATGTCGACATTTGTTACACTTTGGTGTGGATAACATTTTGTTTTTGCTCCCACGGCAATAGTGTGAGAAGTCAGACCCCAAAACCACAACTTCCTATTTCTAATATTTCATCATCTGACTGTTAAGTCACTCAATCACTGTGACCAGCGTCACAGCTTTATTTGGAGGGCTTAACTCCCCAATTCTCAGTGTGTGAATACATCATACTTGTTTTTGTTTACTTTCAACAGATGTCATACAGGTTCACTCACTTTTGAATGTAAGACACGAACACATAAGCTGAGAACACAAAATGGTCTTTTAACTCACAAAAGCAGCTCATCTGGCAGAAAACATCAAAATGGAATAGATTGTCAAAAGTGTCTGTCAAAGTTTTACTGACTAATGTTTGACAGAAGTCCAGTTATTCTAACCTTTGACTTTGGCTTAGAATTGATAAGATTATTTGCAGATGATATCTTCATGTGAATCACAGTACCCTTGCACTTCTCAGGCCACTTCTATTTGACTTTATTTGTAAGAAAATGCTGAACTGGCTACATTCAATGGCTGTGGTCTTATATTGTACAGTAGCTTCTATCAAAGGTACATAAACAGTGTAATTCTGTTGCCTGCAGGTGTCAGCGCCAATTATCGATCACTATCCTTAAAAAAACCTCCTCCAAGAACACCTGAAAAATGTGATCAAAATTTGTCATTCGATGCTGTAACAGAGTTAGGACAGGAGGTCCTGTTTTTCAAAGACAGGTATGTACTGTAAACTGTCCAAATATATGTATATCTATATCATGATGGGTGACAGACTGACATTTCATCCAGTGTCTCCTTGGTTTAAGGATACTAGACAAAAATATTATGGAAATGGTTTCTGAGATAATTTTCTGCCTTTTCAGATTTATGTGGCGTAAACATCCTCAATTTGATGAAACAGGAATCACTCTGATTAGCAGTCTGTGGCCTGAAACTTTACCTTCCAACTTGGATGCTGTTTATCAGAATGTGGAGAAGAATGTCATGGTGTTCTTCAAAGGTAAAAAAAAATACTATCTTCATAGAGCATCATGAGTTGTGCACTACGCACTTTAATGGACTTTTCTTATGAAAAAAAAACAGGTACAACCAGATGCATTGTGAATATGAAATATACGCTTTGTATAGATGGGAGACAGTAGTGCTTTTGTTTCAGGTCATCAGTACTGGATCCTGAGGCAGTTAACACTTGAGGATGGTTTTCCAAGAAACATTTCTGACTTGGGCTTCCCCTCCAGAGTGAAATCTGTAGATGCTGCCCTTCACTTCCGAGTGGACGGCTACACTGTGTTCTTCACTGGCCATGAGTATTGGAGGTATTACCGTCCTACAGTTTCCCACATATGTTTGCCCTGTCTCCAGGCTTTATGCTAAGCTAAGGTGAGAAGAGGGACCCTTCCTCTGTTGCTCCTCTTGAAGTTTCATCCATTTGTTTTCCTTTCAAAGGGTTTTGTGCTACTGGGCTACATAAATGAAACACAGTTGAACTGACCACTTCCTTATTGGTTTTGATGTAATGAAATCTTACACAATTCCTGTGTGCGTGAAGCAGAGTGCTGTAACTGACTTTGCAATTTCTCATCCACTGTGGGTTTCCATCTTATTAATCAGGATGACTTTATTGCTGTCATCAGACGCAACATGCGCAAATGGTGTACCATGTAACCTATGAGTGGGAAAAGATAGAAGTAAAGTTCTACCATGCTTTCTTTGTGTATGATATCTAGGCTCAATGAGAAAACACAGACAAAGCTCTACCATGTTGTCTTTGTTTACAATATCTAGGTACAATGAGCAGCAGAAAATGATGGAGGGATCACCATCACTTGTAGAGCAGTGGTGGCCGGGGATTCCAACTCCAATAGATGCAGCTGTCTTCTATGATGGTAGTCTATCACCTTCTTTCTCTGCCTTCAGTTTCACCATTCTGAGTAGTGGAAATTCTTTCATCTTAAAAATATAATTTTTGCTAGAATGATACAATGTTCAGTAGTTACAGTTGTATTTCAGATGTCTGTCATTAATGACTGATTATTGCTACTGATTAAATGTTACAAGGGCTTGCATTATCTTCACTCCCAACAGGATTTGTTCACTTCTTTAGGGGAAACTTACACTACAAATGTGACATCATCTCTAATCGTCTCATCTCCATCACTCCTGCCAATGACCTGCTTGAATGCAATGAGAAGGATGACAATGAAATACTGACTGGGAGGAAATAATTGAAGGAAAGCAAGCTTAATGTACGGTAGCTTGATGATCATGTTGCTGTCTGTTTGTACACAAAGTTTTACAAAACTGTCTGTTTAGCAATAACCACAGTGTACTTCATATCAAATTGGGAACCAGTGGCATAAGGCTATGACAAACCCTTGTGTACGCGTTATAAAACACGCATTCACGGATGCACGCAAACACACACACGCACACGCACACACGCACACACACACACACACACACACCATTTACCAACAATGTATTGTATTTTACAGTTGAATTAATTCCTTAGGCTGTTGTATTGGAAAAGTAGAGAGACATGATCTCGTCATAACGTGATTAAATAAAGACTGGACAGTGGACAACATATCAACACCCAGCAGAAACTGATTACCCAACAATCATCAGTTCACCCTTATGACAGACATAAGAAAATAAGATGATATTCGTTTAATTAAATTGTTTATGTATAGGTTTTTATAATTTACAGTGGATATAAAAAGTCTGATATAGTTATTATATCATTGCATTTCAAAAACCTGCAAGTTCAGGTAATTAAAGGATGTGTAGACGTTTTATATCCATTGTATGTAGAAAAAAACCCCATAAAATTTTATCATAGATTCAAACTGACAATTCATGGCCCTGTTGATAACCGCTGAATAATAATTCAATGCAATTTTGTTATAATATACCTTTTTGCCTTGTAGTACAGTTTTTTAGTGTGTTTTATTCCAACAAAAGTGCAAGGATAATGTGATTCACAAGAAGATATCATCTGCAAATAACCTAATCACATCTAAGCCAAAGTCATAGATGTCTGCAAAGAGTATAACATGTACGCATGCCTTAGTTATACCACATGTTGCGATGAACATACCAAAAAATGATAATAACTGGACTCTCATCAAACATTAGTCTGCAAAATTTGACAGAAGCCATTGGCAGTGTATTCCATTTTGATGTTTTCTGTCAAATGAGCGGATTGTGTCAGTTAAAAGACCACTTTGTATTTGCTGCAAAAGTGAGTGAACCTGCATGACATCTGTAAGTAAGTAAACAAAAACAAATATAATGTATTCACATCTGAAAATTGGGGAGTTAAGCCCTCCAAATAAAGTTGTGACAGTGGTCACAGTGATTTTGTAACTTCAGTGTCAGATGATAAGATATTAGAAAAGGAAGTTGAGGTTTTCAGCTTGGGGCTGACTTCTCACACTATTGCCGTGGGTGCCAAAACAAAATGGTATTCACACCAAAGTATAAAAAATGTCGACATGTGTATGCATACTAATTTTGAGCATTTAATTACACTGACGATTAAAATGGAAACACTATTAGATATACATGTGAATTCTTAATTTAATAAAAAGAAGAATACACACATTATACATATACATTATGAAATACATTATGTTGAGAGTAAAGCAAAGGTAAAGGTCATGTTATTGGAATGAGAGATTATACAGTCTCACAATGCAGTTACAGTGTATGTCATGCATTTCATTTCATTTTCACTTCACATCTGCCTGCTTTAGGAGGGACTTAGCAGCCTTTATGAATCTTTTTCATCTTTAATTTTTTAAAGATTTTAAATATTTTCATATGTAATGCATGATACCTACATTTCTCCTAAAGATTCTCTTTGCTCCACTGTGACGCCATGCTCACAGTATTGTATTGCTCACAGTACAGTATTGGTAACTGATTTTATGACCAAAATTATTAAAGATGTATATTTTTCATAATTAAACTAAATGCTCTTTTGCATTGCAACAAGTTATTTCTTTCAGAGTGTCTGCATTTACTGATGTTTGAACAATTTACTTAAGACAATACATTGCACTAGACATTGCTGTTCCTCTATCTACACTATTAGGTAACAGTGACCAAAGATAATTGCAGACATGTCTGGATGGAAAATAACCACCTGTAGTTGAGTCACGCAGCTTCTCCATCAAGTTGAAAACTTTTTGTTCTCTATGCTATATAGCAACCATTGATTTATTATGGAATATAGTTTCTTTAATGTTTTCAATTGATTTGTGATAGAACATATTTTTGTACATGTTTTCATGTACTCACGAACCAACAGTAGACAAGACAACACAACCAAAATTAAGAATAGTTTGCCATGTGTCACTCACATTAATAATATAATTGTTAAAAGCTGGTATTAAAAGCTGGTTTCTGAATAAAATGTAATAATTGAGTGGTAAATCCAGGTACAGTACTCGCTAACCTGTCAGAACTTTTAATTTGAAATGTGGAGTATTAGGGATTTTGTTCATGTGACATAGAAGCAACACCAATGTGAGGGCTGAAGAAGAGACTTAATCAGTCAAAGATCAGACTTGATGACAGAGTGGCTTGAACAAAATGGCAAGCACTGCGAGAAAACTTATCAGTGGAGATATTAAAGAAGACTGCATGACTCAGTATTCATACATATCTTCAAGACGTAAAGCACAGATAAAGAAAACATCATTGATGCCCAAAGATTCTTAATTCTTAATTTTACGTTTTGATTCAACATTTAATATTGACTGTAATATATAACACGTTCCTCGGCTGTCTCTTCTGTGAAGAAGGTTTTCTTTGGTATTTTAATTATTATTTCTTTGATATTTAAACTAATTCATAAAGGT
>JBCAUF010000028.1:25024589-25036919 GCA_038406115.1 Haemulon aurolineatum
CTTTGAGATTCACCAGAATCTACAGTGGCACCGCTGACATCATGATCTCCTTTGGCAGCCGCTGTGAGTACAAAATACTTATCAGTGGTGGAAAAGGTCCTCAAAGTACAAAAACTATAGTCCAAAAATGTTCTATTACAAGTACAAGTCCTACATTCTCAGTGTGAATTGAATTTGAATTAAAATATAGATATATTTGCATAATGCACTTATACTGGCAATATCTTATAAAATGCAACTCATCATTATAATGTCATTGTTAATTGAACAATGACATTATCTGCATCTGTTTGTTTTTCATCCAAGTGTAACTCTCTATTACATGCGTGAAGGTCTTTAGTTGCACATTATAAGACAATGGCATTAAAAATAAAACAAATTCACTTATACAGACCTAACTGTAGTGTGAAGAAGCCTGTATGCATCTATTTGGTTTTGTGCAGGAGTATCTAGGAAGTGTTTGGAAACCTCTGCTGTTGCACATACAGTAGTTTGAGTGACATGGCTGGCAATGGTCTGTTTGTACAGTTGCAGTGCAGTTGCATAATGTAAATCCGTCAACATAACAAACAATCATTCCACTGTTGGCATGCCGGTGCTTTTTGTGTTGTGAAATACAAATGGCTGCCTGATGTATTCACTTCTGCTTCAGTGATTGTCACTAAAAAACAGAAAGTGTGTAAGAAAACTCTCTTAAAAAATCCAATTAAGGGGAACAATTTTTTAAAAATATTTTTTACACCAGACATGAATATGTTTCTTGCTTACAGCACATGGTGATTATTACCCCTTTGATGGCCCTGGTCGCACTCTTGCCCATGCCTTTGCTCCATCCCCTGGCATCGGAGGAGATGCTCATTTTGATGAGGATGAGACCTTCACTTTCCGCTCAAACAGTGGTGAGTGTGTTACTTATGCTGTGCACTACACAGTGGTGATATCTAAGTATATTTTAATCAAGCAATGTTAAGGTAGTTGTACAAGTGAGTTGTTCCATTTTGTTTACTCTCCTACTTTACCACATTTCAGAAGGAGATACTGTATGTTTCCTCCATTACATGTATTTTACAGCTGTACTGTAGCTGATGCTCACAGACTGATGCATCAGTATTAACTATCTAATAATGTCATGCATAGATCTTATTGACGAGAGAAAGATCTCCATTGTGTGCATTGTTATGTTAAAAATTGAAGAATCGAATCATCTTTAAGAACTGAGGAATCTGTGTCTGCTGTAGGCTTCGTCCTCTTCATGGTGGCTGCCCATGAGTTTGGCCACTCCCTGGGTTTGTCTCACTCTGATGATCCCGGTGCCCTCATGTACCCTACATACGCGTACAGAAACCCTGACACCTTCACTCTACCCCGGGATGATGTCAATGGCATCCAGTCTCTCTATGGTTAGTCTAACTGGCTGGATCATCATTTGCTCAAACAGAACTTGAATCCCTGAACAACTCCATGCTCAATTTTTGATAATGTCACACAACTTTGCTGCAATGAGATGCTGATTTGATTTAACCTCCAGGTCCAAACCCTGACAAGGATCCTGCTAAGCCTGAACCTGAGCCACCCACCACCCCTGATGCCTGTGATTCGACCATGGTCTTGGACGCTGTCACCACTCTGCGGGGAGAAATGCTCTTCTTTAAGGACAGGTATTGACAACACTCTGAATCTGAAAACAAAATGAACATGAAGAGTCATTTCTCTTCACAGAGGAGCTGACTGTAACCTTCTTATGTTCTTGTGTGTTCTCAGCTTCTTCTGGCGTAGCTACCCTCAGAGCAACACGCCTCAGCAAAGTCTCATCACAAACTTCTGGCCCAATGCCCCGGTCAACATCGACGCTGCTTATGAAAGTCGCCATTCAGATAGAGTCTTTCTCTTTAAAGGTTTGTGTTCTACTTATCTTCACGAGGGCCAGAGATCTTATGATCGGACACCATTTCAATATTGAAGTCAACAAATCTTGTCCTTCCTGCAGGTCGTAGAGTATGGGCCTTCACCGGCTATCAACCTGTCCGTGGCTACCCTAAAAAACTTAGCAAATTTGGTCTGCCCAGAAGCGTAAGAAAAATTGATGCGGCCCTTTATGATGTGGAATCTGGCAAGACTCTGTTCTTTGTAGGCAACTCTTACTTCAGGTATGTTCAGAATATATTCATTTTCTCATTTTATACACAAACTGTTCTTTGCCTTTTACCCTTATTGAATGTATAAGATTGTTGTCTGTCTTTCTTCAGTTATGATGAGGCCACAAAGACTGTGGACCAGGGATTCCCCAAGAGGTTGGATCAAACCTTCTCTGGCCTGACCAGCAAGGTGACTGCTGCTTTCCAGTACAGAGGTGAGGCACATTCAAAGCTTTGAATCAGTCATATTTATCCATTCAAAGCAAGACTACTGAGATGAGAAAATGTTTGTTCAGGAACTAACAGTGAGCCTCTGTTCTGCAGGTTTTACTTACATCTACAGTGGACCCTACATGTTTGAGTACAGCCTGAGGAGCGGGAGGTTGTTCCGTGTGCTGAGGAACAGCTACTTCTTGCGCTGCACCAACTTCTAGACTAATGTAGTAACAAAGTTGTTGTCTGATATTGAATGGATGTACATGAACAGTTTTAAATGAACATTAACAGTGTTAAAATAGTACATTTTATATTACTCCAAATATTATGTTTTCAGTATTTAATACTATCAAATTTATTTACAACTGTAAACATACAGCAGGCAATTCATGGTGTATATAGTACAGTTTTATATTATTTAGTCTACATGCCTGCCATATATATGTAAGTATGTTTGTATGTATGTTCTGAATGCATATTGATGCTGAAACTTGTCAGCCATCCTGGAATGTGGATATTTAATAAAAAGGGAAATATGAGGAGCCTCTCCTGTCAGGAACTTCCTGATGATGCCCCTGATTAGTGATGAAAACATCTTTGAGAAGTCAACTTGTATCTGACCAATAGTAATACTAGTAATGTCATTACTTATAATATTATGATTGCTGTTGTTTATAGGTATAATGTGATGATATTATGATCACTTTTGGGTGTGGTGATTCAAAAATGTACTTTACAAATAAATGAATCACTCAGCGGAAAAATGAAAAACAATGGAATTCATCATTTCATATATGATTGGATTATTAAAGCAGGATTAAGTAAGTCTTCATAGATAAATACAATTAATATAACAGCAATGCAAAAATTAACTGTCAAATTGCTATCACCAGGGTCTTCCATATGAGATACATGGTTGTATGCAAGTGAAACAATGAAAAACTGCACCATGACAATCTTTTCTAGCAAGCTTAATATTTTAATCAAAGACAAGATCAAAATGTGTAGTGAGAGCACAGCTTCTGCCATTGTTAAGTTATTGCTAAGTGCTTTCTCAACCAGTCTGATGTTGTTTCAAATGTTGCATAAACACTACAAGTAATTCCAGCAGATGATGATATTATTATAGGCAATGTTGCAAGAGATATGCACAAGCAAACGTTCTCTCACACACCTTTACTATTTGTACAGATGGAGTGAGGATGTCTCAGTTCAGAGGATATTTAACACCACTTTATACTGCCCACTTGTGGTCAAACAAAAAAAAGCAAGCGTACAGAGCGTACAGCTTTAAGTATAATGATGCAATGGAAATATTACTTATGAGGCCTAAATGGTGCAGTGCAAGTCAAAAGTTTGTGCCTGCAGGAGTGAACACTTTCCAGACTATCTAAAGGAATATTTATAATTTAATATTTGCAGGTACCTTGTATGACAGGCATAACTTGTCCCCTGTGGTGGAGTCCTTTACAGTAAATAGCATAGATATTCAGAGAGGTGATGATTATAACATGGAAACATACAATGTTCAACAGCTTGAACATTCAAGTATATTAGGGAACCTGAATTTCTGTGGAAATTACTTGTAATGCTGCTATCCCATCAGGCCATGAACTCCCTGTCAGATGCAAGAATCCCAAAGGTTTTGGGAGGACCATGAGAACCTTCATGTCAATGAAAAAGACACCACAGACTGGAGCATTGTGTAAATCAACCAACCAGACCTGTGGCTCCCTCTCCTGTTTCCCTTGCTCATTACATCCACTTATGCTTATGCTTTATCTTCCAAACAAGTGCTCTTTTATAAGAGTCGATCACCTCAGTTCAGAGAGGGCCTAAGCAGAAGCAGTCTGCTTTAGTCATTCAGTTTTTAAACCAGGTTTCTCAATGTTGATTCTCAATGCTGCTATAAATAACTGATATTTGCCCCACATGTTGCGGGGTTTGAACACATTGGGTTTTGCTCCACAAGTCTGTCATTCTCTTTATCAATGAATAGTGCTACCCCAAAGTAGATATCACCCACTGTATGTTTTCAATGGAATTGTGCATGTTAGATAAAAAATCTTCATAAGACATGTGATGAAGCAAAATGTAACCAAAGTAAAAAACATCAGTTAAATCATCAATGGCTTCATAAAACTCAAGGAAAACACACAAAGGGCCTGCTATTAACTTTCATCTGAAGCAAAAACTCTATTAGTACTATTAGTACTATTAGTGATCTACATCATGTTCATGCAAGCCCAAGCTCTTCCACCTGTTTACCTTTTCCACCCCCCCAACTCCCCCTCTCATCACTGCACTTATTATGTGTCTTGTTGTTCTAAATGGGCCTGTTCAGACACTTTGAGGAATGTTTAATTGCCCCATCATGCATGTTTCTCTGCACTTTACGTCACAAAACACTGAAACTGACTGTTTCAGGAAATAACCAAGTAGTGCATTACAAGTCTTCATCTGAGTAGAGCCTTGGAGGAAGAACAACATATCTGGAGCTATCTGCTCTGCATTATAGAAAGAAGGAATCATGGAAGGTGCACTGGCTGCTAAAACTGTGATGATGGTTGCAATTGTTGCACACTGTGGAGCAGTGCCCACCGCATCACCCAGCCAAGAAGAGCTGTCCAAAGCCCAGGTAAACATAACACGTTCTCTATGTTAAAATATTGTACTGTTCGGATTAAACACAATTTGTACCGTGGTCACCAAAAGTAAAAATACGTCAACCTGCATATTTCACCGCCTTTACACATGAGAAACTAAGTCTGAAGGTATGCATGCTTGTAATGCACGCTGTACAAAACAGCTTGGCTTGGCTTTGTGATGCAGAGAGCTTTGAAATGATTAATGTGGATTTGTTTGTGGAAGGTCAACAGGAATGAACCTTACAGCCAATAAAAGCATTTTCATTTAATATGGTGATGCACATACTTATATATATATTTTCAAATATGCTGGAAATATGTTAGAATGAGTGATTGTATGCCATCGATTTCCAACCTACAAGCAGCAAATTTGTCAGGAATACAACAAAATATTGGTTGTATTATTGATACTGATTGCAATTATTATTCCATGAATGACTAACATCTGATTTTATGCTGAGCACAGTGAGTACTTTTCCACACAACAGCAGGAGACAGTTAACAGAGTTGGTTTGCATGCTTGCCTGCAGCTCTTTATCTGCAGTTCCACCATTCTGCAATATTTAAAACTGACCTGCCCAAAGTGACTGTTGTGTTGTTTAGTAGAGGAGTTTTTAATGAACCGTCATTGTTGGCATTAACCCCCAGTGATGTAATTATAATAGGTACCCGTGTTTCACTAGTTGTACACATTTAATGTGGCGCGGCAGGGGTAGGAAATGTTGGTTTAGCATCAGCACTATCTTGCAATGGAAAAGCAGAGAGGGAAAGATGCACTTAAAATATGCAATTACCCCCATTCCATTGTCAAAGCTATGCCCCCAAAATACACTGTCGACCACACCATGGCACCGTGTCAATTGCATATAGCTGTATGAAATTATGGAACACAAATACACCAGATGGCTATTGGAGAAAAAACAAACAAATCGTCAAATGAATCATATACTGTATGGAGGTTTATGGGTGTAAGACAGACAATTGTTTATTCTTGTTTTCTTCATCCAGGACTATCTGTCTAAGTTTTTCTCTGATGTGGGTGTCACCGCCCCCAACAGTGTCTGGCGCAGCTCGTTAGATTCCTTTGAAGACACTCTCAGAAAAATGCAGGAATTTTTTGGCCTGGAGGTGACGGGGCAGGTGGACTCCAACACCCTGGAAGTGATGAGTCGACCCCGCTGTGGTTTCACCGATGTGCTCAAATATGGCCATTTTGATGGTCGACCAAAGTGGGACAAGGCCGTGGTCACATACAGGTACTGCATGAGATCTCTACGTCAGAACAAAGAGCAGCAAGTCTCTGCAGGAAAAGTAAAGCTCCCGTTGACAGATTTTGTTCTCCATTTTCCCTCTCATGCCCAGTAGGATAAACAACTACACACCAGACTTGAGTCAAGCTGATGTGGATGCCACCATAGCCAAGGCTCTGAAGCTCTACAGTGACATCGTTCCTCTGGATTTCAAGCAAATCCACAGCGGCACTGCTGACATAATGATCTTGTTCAAGGCTCGAGGTAATGCGGCGCCTTCAGTGCTTTTGAGAAAATGTTTGATCTACAGTTGACTGTTCCCCTCTTGTCTCCTCTCAAAACCAGAGCATGGAGATTTTGCTCCATTCGATGGGCAGTCTGGGGTCTTGGCCCATGCATTCTCCCCCGCAGAAGGCAACGGAGGTGACACCCATTTCGATGAAGATGAAAACTGGAGTCTAACCTCATCAGGTGCTGACACTAAGGGAACATTACTGAGGTCATATAATACTGTGACTGATTATGTACCCACAGTAACCATATCGGTGTGTGTCTGCAGGATCCAACCTGTTCCTGGTGGCAGCCCATGAGTTTGGCCATGCGCTGGGATTAGCCCACTCTCAGGTCCAGACAGCTCTGATGTATCCCACCTACCAATATGTGTCTACAGAAGGGTACAATCTACCAGATGATGACAGACAGGGAATACAGGCTATTTATGGTGAGAGATCAGCTCATTCGCAGATGGATTTTTGGCAAGACTCAAAGATCTTTAGTGCCATTTCTTTGACTTTTGCATCTCATAGGAGTCAGAGGGACATCAGTGGATCCAAATCCACAGCCTGTGCCCCAACCCCAACCCCAGCCTCCACCTGGACCAGATCCTGAACCTCAACCTGACAGGTGCAGCAGATACCTGATTTTCGATGCTGCAACCTCTATTCAGCGCAATCTGTACTTCTTCAAAGCTGGGTGAGACAAAGTTAAAGTTGGAGTTAAATGCATACAGTGCTTTTTTTCCAGGTAAGTATGTGACTGCTGTGAGCTTATCATGGAATTTTCTTTTGTCAGGCATTTCTGGAGGAGGAGCAGCTCTTGGGATGGTGTCACTACGAAAAAAATTGCATCTGTCTGGCCTGGAATCAGCACAGTTGATGCTGCTTATGAGTATAAGAAAAGCAATACTGCCATTTTCTTTGAAGGTATAAAATTATATCTGTTAATAATGCACAAGACATGTTTGTTTTTTGCTTGTTAGTTGACTGAAAATGACAGTAGGTTAAATAAATGCTGGAAACTGTCAAGAAAACAACCCTGCCTTCTGACTTGACAGGGAATCATTATTGGGGAATCAGGGGAAACACCGTCCTGCCTGGTTACCCCAAACCTCTCAGCGACTTTGGCTTGCCTCGATTTGTCACCAAGGTAGATGCTGCTGTCCATGTGACATTCATAGGCAGAACCCTCCTCTTTGCTGGGAGCCGATACTGGAGGTAAGCAAAATCAATAGCCACAAAAAATCTAGACTGAATCCAGATATGGTACGTTGATGACTACCTCCCCATATTACTCATAGCTACAATGAAAGGAGGGGCAGAATGGATGGTGGATACCCCAAATTCATTTTCAAAGGGCTCCCTGGGATTGGTTACAGAGTGGATGCTGCGTTTGAGCACAGAGGTAGGTAACAGTCAAAGGCTAATCCCTCCGCAGTAGAATTATGGGTTGTTGTTTCGGCTGACACTAATGAGGCTGTCCTCTTTTCAGGTTATCTGTACTTTTCGTATAGATCCCAACAGACAGAGTACGACTACCAACGAAGAAGAGCCATGCGCACTCTGTTAAACTACGCATGGATGGATTGCAAGTAAAGAAATGACAAGCCAAATGCACATACATACTCACAAATGTGCAAACCTATGGGCACACATAGTGATGGTCTATTCCGCTAATTCTGAGTTGCATAAGGGGGCTCTTTTGTAGAAATCTATGTAGAAATACATTATTTGAAAAAGAAATACGTACTGAAATAGTGTAATACTCCAGTAGGCAACAACTATTGTCAATGCTTCTTCTTGCATGAATTAAATAAAATGTGTGTAAAATGTGTCTTCTTGAGTTTGTGAATAAAGATGAATAGGAAATCTGGCAAACTCTGGAGTGTTTTTGAATCCAGGTGAGTTGAGTAAGACACCATTTCACTTTTCGCCATCCATGACCTCAAAGGAGTTGTTGCAAAATGAAAAAAAATCACACACAATCATAATTACAGAACCACAGTTCTCACTTTAATTGCCTTAACTGGGCCACTCAGAGGTCACGCAGCAGTCAAAAGTGGAAAGTAGTACGATAAACAGTGTTCAGCAAACTGTGGGTGTAAATGTTTTATTAGGCTACAGTACCAGCTGTAAAAGTGTGCCACTGGTGTGTGCAAGTGTTTGTGTGTGTGTTTGTGGAGATAATGAATGTAGCTGGAACTACCACATATAAGTACATACTGTATTTTTGTGGATAGACTTTGTCAATGGCAACCTATCCACATGGAGACCTGCAACACCAGCCGTTGCAGACCTCCAGTTCTGAACCTGCAATCCTCAAATTCCACTTTAAATGTAATGTTGAATTTAGCTTATTCTGTTGAAAAATGTGATCATGAGTACATTAATGTATACATGTTGATTTAAAAAAATGTGTTGATGCTAAAAGTTATTTATAATTATGCGAATTTATAAATTAAAGATAATGTACAGGACATTCTGTGATTTTATGAGTAAAACTACAACAACCATCATGCCCCGCCGGCGGTGACGTCGAGGGGAACACACCTCCCATTGTGATTGGCTGGTTATTTTTCTCTCCGCTGCATGGCTGAAGGTGACGCGGGTGCAAGTGTGTGAGTCAGTCCTGTCCCCAAGACCAAAATGTCATCCAGCGGACTTCTAACCATGCGCGCTCAGATGTGTAAACGCCTGGTGAGTGAGGGTGTGTAAAAGAATCAGTCAGGGTTCGTCTTTTAAATTGTTATTGCGCAGAAATGCTAGCACTAGCAACTGCGTGGCTAGCTGTAAACACAAGGCCGCTGCTCTCCCATTGACGCTTCAGAGCAGCTCAGCTGACCTGTCTGTGTCTGCGAAGACTCTTTCATCAACCTGACTCAAACTTGTACAAAGTATCGTATCTAATGTAGACACGTTATGTATGAAAGATTAATTATCCATTTCCTGTCATTGTAGGCTCACAACTACCTCTCAAGAAGCTACACATCTCGCCCTTCGCTCAATGTAAGTTACAGAAGCTTATAAAAACAATAAACTTATATGAAAATACTTTAGATATGGAATTTTCACCACAGTTAGCTCTAATCAAATCATTTCTTCCATGCTTTCAGGAGGTCGTCATTGTCAGCGCCGTGCGCACTCCAATGGGCTCCTTCAAGGGCAGCCTGGCAGCTGTACCAGCCACCAAGCTGGGCTCCATTGCCATCAAGGGAGCCATAGACAAAGCAGGTGCGTTCAGGCTTTGGTTCACTTTGTTTAGAGGAAACAGCTTTCCTAGGTAGGGCTTGATGTAACATCAGCTGATCAACCTGCATGTATTATAGCACATAAAGCGTGAGTGAGATGTAGTGACCACAACTTGATTGCTGTAATAATGAAATCCAAAATGCCCAAGTCTGTTCTTGTTCACTGCAGGTCACAAGACATAAAATGCCAAAACGCTTTTACAGATGATGTTAATGATAATTTACAGTAGTACGTCAAATAATCAGACAGGGCCTTTCCTGCAAACTGAGACATACAGTAAGATTACAAAGGTAAGTTTTGAGATGAGAAAAGAATATTTTAGACAATAATTAGCAATTAGCATCTCTATAAATTAGCATAAAAACTATGGAATGAACTAATGGACTCAGGTATTTCTTAGAAATGTGTGGAAAGTCACTTATCACCAGGACATATGATTTCGACAAGTTTAGATTTAATTTTTTTCGTTGATAAAGTCTACAGTGTTAAATCTTTTACAGTACAGGCCAAAAGTTTGGACTCAGCTTCTCATTCAATCTGTTTCCTTTATTTTCATGACTGTTCGATTCTCTCCGAAGGCATCAAAACTATGAATGAACACATGTGGAATTAACAAAAAAGTGTAAAATAATTGAAAACATGTCTTTTCCTCTTTGTCTTCTTTGTCTTCTTTTCTTGTTCCTCTCCTTCCTCCTCTCTCTCTCTACCCCCTTGCTTTGCACACTCTTGACATTCTCTTGATGAGCTTCAAGAGCTAGTCACTGAAATGGTTTTCACTTCACAGGTGTGAAGCCTTGTCAGGGTTCATTAGTGGAATTTCAGTGAGAATGTACAATGTAAATAGTCATGAAAATAAAGGAAACACATTGAGTGTCCAAACTTTTGGCCTGTACTGTATATGTAGGTACATGATGGTAACTTAACTTGCAGCATTGTTAATAGTGTCATGTTGTGTTTGAAGGTGGATCCCAGGTAGCCTAGCTGTGCTATAAGGAGAAACTGATAGGATCCTAATAAATAAATCTGCTTGTCATCATCATCACACGTGCATCTGCGCATACTGTCTATTCATGATTAATCTCATACATTAGATGTACCAAATGGTCTTAGTTTTCCCATTTTCTGTTTCACATAAGTGGGTGGATTGCTGCATCAAATGAGCTGACTCGGTGTTTCTTGTGGTTAGGAATCACTCCTGAAGATGTGAAGGAGGTCTACATGGGCAATGTGCTTCAGGCAGGAGAAGGACAGGCCCCCACAAGACAAGCCTTGCTTGGAGCAGGTATGACCTCAGGACAGATATTTCATCAAAACAATGATTCCAGACACCGGCTACACTGTTGTGTTGCCTTGACACATTGGAAATCATGGACACGGGTACAAAAAGCAGGACGGCGACCTCTTTTGTCCTTCATAATCAGAAAGCCACATATTGTACATGCATGACCAAGACTACTAATATGGAAAAAAAAGCTTGCAGCTGCAAGGCAAACTATGCAAAGGTTATATTTGGCTTGGAGGGACCATTGTTGGTGTAAAATTGAGGGTTGGTCTGATTTTGCAAAGATGTCTGTCTCTGATTGAATCTTCAGGCTTGACCCTCGGCACTCCAGCAACAACCATCAACAAAGTCTGTGCCTCCGGGATGAAGTCCATCATGATGGCAGCCCAGAGTCTGATGTGTGGGCACCAGGTAGCTTTGGCAGCCAATCCACTGCTTGCAGTCACAGCTACAGCACATCCTTAAAGACACAAAGCTGATCCCAGACAAGATAATGAAAGTCTTTATTTAGACCGAACACAAGCCAGGTTTAACCATAAGCTGTTTGGTAACTTGAAAACAATCGTGTGTGTGTGTGTGATTTTAGGATGTGATGGTGGCAGGAGGCATGGAAAGCATGTCCAATGTACCTTATGTGATGACCAGAGAGACCCCATCCTACGGAGGTGTAAAGATGGAAGACCTGATCGTCAAGGATGGACTCACTGATGTCTACAACAAATTTCATATGGTACTTGTCTATGAAGTTATTGGTTAAATGAGAAGTGAAATGCTTCTCATCCTGCAATTGGATGCTTTACTGGTTGGAAAAGAATTAAATGCTTGTCACGATAGCAGAATTTCAGTAGTTGGTACAAATACCAGTAAATTGAGTCCAAACGCATCCCGCCGAGGGGAAAGTGGTATATCCCGTACTCGTGGTACCAAAAAAAAGCAGTTACTGACATATTTTTTTGTGTGTTGGCATCGACTTGCTACCGAAGTATTGGTTCTTGTGACAACTCTAGTAGGTTATTTAAGTTCTTTAATTGGAATAGCAAAAAAAACTCCATATTGTTACATTTTATCTGTATTGCTAGCCTTCCTTCCTATTTCGGTGTTTCATTATCCACTCTGCTGGTACAACATTTCCCTGTTAGGGGACTAATTAAGGAATATCTTATCTTAAGTCATGGAGTGTACCTTTTCCGTTGGATATTAGGGATGTGATATCGGCCCTGTCTTCAGATCACAGGATCGTGGCCACTGTCGATCGCCGATAGACGATCCGATCGC
>JBCAUF010000028.1:25042469-25058555 GCA_038406115.1 Haemulon aurolineatum
ATGAATTTTTCAATGCAAATATTAGCATTTTTGCTCAATAGCTTCCAGGTCATGTGATCAATTGACTCAAAATCAGTGAGGGATCACAGTAGCCTACTACACTGGCTGGTTGAGATGCACCTCCTTTTGTTCCATTTTAACATTCTTGATATTTTATATGAATTTTTAAATGTAAATATTAGCATTTTAGCTCAATAGCTTTTATGTCATGTAGATCAGTGCAGGATCACAGTACTACACTGTCTGGTTGAGATACCTAATTGCTCAAAATCATTGCAGGATCACACTAACATGTCCCCTATTGCCTTTCAATAGCCCAAATTTTATTTTGAAAACCGGAAGTTCTTCCACGCTGTAGCATTGTAGACTGACTTTCTCAACCGCGTCCCTCTATTTACCATAAAGTCCACAATACGGGAGCACTTGAAATCTTGGAGCGGCTGGCTTGACTTCGCAGAAAGGAGAGACGGCTGGCTTGACCGCAGTCAATGACTCTTAGTTGTGTTATTGTTTTACATTCACTGTATTGTACTATTATAGCAAAAATAATGAGTAAAAAAAAACATGGTGTTTAGTGCTTTAAATCTTCTTGCAGAGATGTATATAATGAATGTACCTCACAAGGATTCATATGTGAGCATAAAAGGAGGGCAAACTAGTCAATAATTGGTAATAATAATCTCCCTTATAGTCAAGTTTCAGGTGTATTATGACTGCACTGGTGACTGAAAAGTTTGGTACATTATTTTGACATGCGCTCATCAGGTGTTGAATTGGTCCAGCTCATTTAATTCTTATAGACAGTCATACCAGACTTTACATAGGCTTTTACAGTGTTTCACATCTACAGTTCAGTATTTTATTTTGTATCTGCTAAGTTTGATATTTGCATGGGTGATGCTATGCAAATCTTCAAGAGCATGCAATTTACATCACGTTTTCCACATAACCCAGCTATATGAATGACTTCCTTTTTGTCTTGCCTTGCAGGAAGGAGATGTCACTGGAAGTACATCTTGTGCACAGCTCTGTGTGTGCTTCTTGTCCTGGCAGTGATTGGCATGTTGCTCTGGTACTTCTGTAAGGGAATTTGAGGATCTTTGTAGCTTCACAAGATGATTTTTGTCATCATATGAATTTAGTGTGACGATCATCTCAGGATATCCCTGTGTGCTTTGTGCTGTGTATTTGCAGTATATTTCCAGTGTTTACTGGGAAAGTCGTGCGGAATCGGAGGAAAGTGTCTCAGCCACTCTCAGTGGTGTGATGGTGTTGAGGACTGCTCCGGTGGAGAGGATGAATCTCAGTGCTGTAAGACATTCATATCAACACCCCGGTCTTCCGAACATAGATAGTGCACTGCCTTTGTGCGTCACGCAAGCGAACGGCACGGTGGCTGAACAGTGTTCTGCTTCACAGTTCGCCTCTACGGGCCCGACTTTATCCTGGAAAGTTACTCACCTGGCAGACAGACGTGGATGCCCGTGTGTGCCGAAAACTGGGACAACAACTACGGGAGAGCTGTGTGTGAGCACATGGGGTACAAGAGGTGCTGATCGTCTTCTTCACTAGTATTCATGTCCCCCTTTCTGCAGAGTGCCAGAACTTAGATTGCCGCTGATACCTTGCAGGTATTCAGTGTTTTCCCCATGACGAATTATTGTGAAAGGGGAGCAAGCTTTTCTACTTCAGTAAGATGCAAAAGTTTACCAAAAGTTTAAATCAGAGATTATCTGAAGAAGCAGTGGGTCCAACAACGCAGTTAGTTTTAAGAGAAATTTTATAGATTGACCCCTTAAAATTTCAAATTGATTTACTGAAAAACAGGATGATGATTGACTGGCTGATCTTATTTTTTTTTAAATTATTTCTGAGTACAGTATATTGGTTTTATCTCCCTGATTAAATGTTTTCTGTCCAACCCGCAGGCAGGATTACGTGTCCTACATGGAAACCAGTGCAGGCTCTTTGGCCTTGGGAGGATACATGAAGCTGAAACCCGGAAGTGACCACAGAACACCTATACAGTCACATCTCATTCACAGGTATGACAGATCATCTATTATCACTGGGTAATAAGTTTCCACACAGTACAGCAGTTATTATATTCCCTGAATGTTTTGAATCTTGTTCTGAACATCAGTTTATCTCATCTTTTCCTCTGCAGCCAAAGTTGCTCAGTCAGAGCTGTCAAACTTCACTGCATTGGTAAGCGAATGGTTCAACCAGCACGTACACCTCTACACACCTCTGGAACATGAATGAATTCAGCAGATATGTGGCTAGCTATTCAGAGGTCGAGTGTTTCTCTTTTTACCTCCATCCTCAGAATGTGGAGAGAGTTCCGCAGCCCCCAGCACTCGTATTGTGGGTGGTACCGAGGCGGTAAATGGGGCCTGGCCGTGGCAGGTCAGCCTCCAGGTTCTGAACACCCACGTGTGTGGAGGCTCCATTATCAGCCCTTATTGGATCCTGTCTGCTGCACACTGCTTCACAAGGTAAGCACCTAATCTATACACCATTAACACCTCTTGTGCCATTCGCCTTGTTTGTTCATACTTATTCTCTCTTACTTATTTTACCTCATGACAGCTACACCCGCCCTGGATTGTGGAGGGTATACTCTGGCGATGTTAGCCGGATTAAATTGGCCTCAACCACCGGGACAAAAGTTGAGAAAATCATTAAACATGAAAAATATGACTCAGAAACAGAAGACAATGACATTGCTCTTCTGAAGCTCGAAACCCCTCTGACATTTACAAGTAAGTGCTTGCTGGTAAAATTCATATTCCATGTAATGAATGAGATGTGGACTGTCACATGTTTATCACAGGAACAGTGAAACCAGTGTGTCTCCCCAACACCGGCCTGGACCTCTCCATAGGACAACAAGCCTGGATTACAGGATGGGGAGCACTGCGCCCATCTGGTGAGCCAAAGGCTGAGTGTATATGAATATGTACCACGTTGGCTGACAACCCAGCAAACAGAACACTTTCTGAACATGTACTTCCCGTCGCTCCCTGTAGAGTAGTTGTTCAAATGTTTTAGGGGTCACCTGCTTTTAGGTTCAAAGTACAGGTACAGGAGCAATGTTTTTTAATGCTTGACTGACCTGACCGTGGGTGTACAACCACTGTTTTTTCAGGACCATCTCCTGACAAACTAAATCAGGCCCAAGTGACCATTTACAGCAGAGAGACCTGCAACAGACCTCAAGTGCTGGACGGACAAATCACCAAGTCCATGATCTGTGCCGGCAAGATGGCGGGAGGGGTGGACTCGTGTCAGGTTAGTCCGAGCTAGTCTTTCCCTGTGGTGCACACACACACACACACACACACACACACACACACACACACACACACACACACACTCTGTTATACACACTAACCTGTGATATTTACTTCTGTGTTCTGCAGGGTGACAGTGGGGGGCCCCTGGTGGTAAAAAAGGGAAATGTATGGTGGCTTGTAGGAGACACTAGCTGGGGGATCGACTGTGCTTTGGCTAACAAGCCAGGAGTCTACGGCAATGTACCCTACTTCATCAACTGGGTCTACGAGCAAATGCAGGTACAGTATGTTCATGCAACAGAATTGTAATTCTGTGATTAGAATTTAGCAAATACTATATTGCTGGTTTTCCTCAATAGGTCTTATGTCATCAGCTAAATGGAGGGGAAATAACTACCAACAAGGACTCTTGATATATCAATTTATCATCATCGGTTTTATGATCAATGGATTTGTAGCAAAAAAAAGCAATGTAGCAATATTTTCCACTACATGTTGCATGCAAGTCCAGTATTTCCCCATATTTTACAGTAGGCTTGTTTAGGCTTGCATTGACCTAAGGTTAAAACTAAACCTCAGTCATGTGGACCTGCAAACCACAACAATGAGAGGAAGTGCAGAGAAGTGTAGGCATTTATTGTCGGTGAGATCACCTGACTTGGCGACCTTTTCATATTACATGGAATCATTTGTTCTAGTGTCAGGATGAAATATTATGCAGCTAAAAGCCCCGTAGGATGTGCTCGACAAATGCACATTTAATGAGGCAGCAAGCAGCTGATAGAGAGGTGTAATAGGCTAGCTTTGGAGGCTATGTTAGAGCAGGTGACCCTATCTGAATCTGTTGAAGCTATAACTTAATTTTAGTCTATGGGTTTGTATATGTAATTCAATTTTTTTTTTTATCTCAAACAGAACGAGTGACCAAGTTCTCTGTGAACCCTGAAGACGAACCTCTTTCATTAATCAGCAAAACTAACTTCAACACACACTTTGCACTTTAAATCTGAATGCTCTGAGGGAACTGATCAGGATCAGGAAGGTTTTTTTTTTGTTTTTTTTTTTTAAAAGATGGTACAAAAAACCCGTAGTAACATTTTAATTGTTTTTATAAAGTGGCCATACAGATTGAATGTTTGTATTTGAGCAAAATCAAACTATTTATTTGTTGTAATAAAACACCTTTTGCACAGAGAGTCAAGTGTTTTATTTGACATTTTGTGACAAACGTTCTGCCGAGTAACTGGCTAGTGGAGCAAAACCTGCCGGCGTGGGCAGACAGTTTGACTCTTACTGCTGAAATCCTCACAAATTCTACTCAATGCTACTGCAACACATATCCAACCACACAACCGCTTCCCTGCATCTGCCTGCTCACATGACAACATGTGAATGATGTCCATATAATGAGGCTGTTGAAAGCTCATCAAAGAAGTGACGTAGTTTTGGCCTGACGTAATTCAATTATTATGTGAGTCATATTTCAAGGCAATTATCAATATTCTGAAATCGTTCTTTACTCGAACAACATTGTGTCACTGGGTCAAACAGTTTAAAGAACACCATCATGTCAGCTGTATTTTTTTATTTAGTTTTATGAAAGATACATGGCATGGCCGATTAAAAAGTCCCATATTATATTCAGTTTGGCGTGGGTGTATATTTTTAATGTACACTAGTTTGAATTCATAACCCTCTGGATAGCTTGAAGAGTTCTCCTTAGTCAGGACTCAAACCTGGGCATCTTCTTATCACCAGTCGCTCAAGTTCTTTCAACAGGACATTTTAGACCAGATGAGATAATCTGTTGTTGATCCTCCAGAGGAGACATTTAGGTGTTACAAGAACAGAAATAAGTGCAGAGCACATAGAAAAGTAGTTAAAAAGTGTATATATATATAAAATTAAAGAGAGGCTACCTGAAGTGCTCCACTGTTGGACTAGGAGGTCATTAAGAGGTGTGATTGAGGTGTTTTGTTCATTTCTCTTCTCCAACACAACCTCTCCGGTGGCCGGCTTTTTCTCATCCGTTTTAGGTGTCATATATCGAGCCTGTCAGCCCTAACCCCAACCCTTAATGGAAGTGATGAGCCAAAATGGAGATCACCTGTTTCCAAAATCACCGATGACTGTGCCATCTTTTCACTGTATGATTAACTGAGCTGTAAATGCTTTCCCTGCCTGGCTATACATTAACACTACAGAGTGTTATACTAGTAAATTTATGTTCTACTTGATCATAGTAAATACAATTTAGAATTTACCGCATTACTTTTTTCATGCAGCATTTGAGCTTCTAACACAGTAATGGCATACAAATTTGACATTTAGGATGTCGACTTTTGGGCAAATGCAAATGAGACATTACATTAACATCTGATGTAAATATATTTCATGCCCTGCTGCAGATTGTGCAGGCAGCTTTTTTTTTTTTTCTCCAAAAGTTTTGTCCTTCAAAGTGGATGGAAGAATGAACGGACTTTGTCATTGATCCTGAACCTTTTTTATAAAAGACCTTCTCTATTATACATTCAGGGATAATTTTTATCACTGACAGTGACAAGCTCCTATTGGCCACCTATTGGGTGGTGGCGGGTAAGTCAGCTGCACTCATAAATGCCGGGGAACATGAGAAATGTGCCCAACAAGCTCTTATCTCTTGAACTGAAGAGACCTACAACTAATGAGAGTCAATAGACAATTTTTTTGTATCCCAGGCCAGAAATATGTCACCTATCACCAACTCTAGAGAACATAAAACATTATCAATCTACATTTTTAGTTCACATTGTGCATTTTGTTCACTGACTAATATTTACCTTGCCCTTGAAAATGTTTTACCTTTTTCCAGTGGTGGTCTATGTGATTCTTCTTCCTGTGGGGAGTATTGGGGTGGCACCCGAGAGCCCTCTAATGATCAGCCCTCACTGTTTCAGTTACAGACAACAGAAATAGTAAATAAATCAAAAAGAGGACTTAAGGGAAATCATCAGGACCTGCCAGCCATAAAGTGGACACGTGAATCATCATCATTAGTAAAAAACGTCTAACCATCATTAGTATTCAAGATATAATCAACAGTTAGGCTACAACACTAATTTCTGTTAGCACTTTTCCCATTATGTGTTAGCATTGAGATACCGGACAAAGCGCTAGTTGCTGGCAGAGATTTTGAAAGCGCAGTGGCCAATGATCAAACACCAACACACCGTCTGACCCATCCGCTAACTTCATCACTCATCTACTCAGTCAGTCACGGACATTCAGGAACGTAGTCTGGACTACTGTTCAGCTGTTAAGCAAAAACAGAGAAGAAGAAGTGTACAATTACCCCAAAACCAGTAAAAAGAGTAAAAGCACAGACCACCATCAAGACAGCATTTAAAAGGGGAAATAAATCCCAGTATGTAGTGCCAAAGCAAAACAGCTATCCATTCATCAGGAAACAGAAAACTTACTGGACCCACACCAGTCACTTCAATGGGGGACACAACAATTATATGATGATACTAAGATGTATTTTTGGGACAGGTAAAGTCTCATATTAGTTGAGAAAACAAAATGCTGTTTTCTTGAGATAACAGGATAATCATACCTTATTAATACTTATGTTTATGTTTAATTTGTACACATATAGAAAAGTATATGTACTTTATGTTTACCCTGCCGGCATGTGTACAGTACATGATGTCTTGACAACTCTACAAATGGATTTAAGATGTCATTATAGCGTCATACTGCACATTCAGATGAGATTTTGATTTTAGCATCATTCAGATGAATCCATAGCACATGGGTCATGTCACATGAAACTCTCGGGAAGCTATGGCAACTTCCATGCATCTGTGGCTCCCACAGCTGGAAGAGTGGATCTTACATTTTCCAGTGATAAGCCTATTTGTAGGCCAGGCTTCTAACAGGAGCAGTAGGGGATGAAGTAGTACACCCATCTGTCAACTGCTGGTTTTCAGCTGCGTACCAGTAACAGGACTGCTAACTCTCACACATTTTGTGTGATACTCATGCACAACCATTTGTTGACATAATTATAACACTTTTGAAAATATGATGGACGTCCGGGCTGTTCTTTTTCTTTTAATTTTATTCATTAGAACATTTTGTTATTCTTATGAATAACTACAGTATCTTAAGAACCCGCACCCTACCACCCTGCATAGAGTAAATGGTTACAGATGAGAGATGTACGGATGTCTCTTCACTAACAGCTAGTACCATCTGCTGGCAGGAAGTTGCCATGACAGGTTCACAAAACTCATGCTATCATCCAAGTGGGGCCGTTAATTTCTTTTGGCTTTTTGGCCTTTATTAAGACGACAGTGGTGAAATGGGGAGATAGAGAGAAGGGGGGAGGGAGGGGTGTGACATGCAGCAAACCTCTGCTGTCAGGTAGAGTTGAACCTGGGACTCCTGCTGTGAGGGCTATAACCCCCAACCAAGTGGGGTCATCAATTTGATTCTCAGCTTACAGCTGCTTTTTTTAATTTCTTCCATTTGGCTTGTATCTGCCTTTTCCTTAAACATCATAATATAAGCCTGGTGTGAATTTATGTTTTTTATTTTTTTCACACCTTGTGTTATATCATAAGGCTTCACTTCATCAGATGTTTTGTGACAAATGACAATTTTCACGCCTTCACAACTTGAAAAAACAGAGAATAACCTGGAAACAGTCTTTTGTGAGCAAAATGTTCTGATCTTAATGGGCGATTTATTCAGTGATATGTTATTCTCTTATTCTAAGCTTTCTCTTTTCCAGATTTTCCCTCCTTTCTCCTCTCCTCTTTGATCTCTCTCCATCAGCCTGGCTGTCTAATCACTGCTCGTGGAGGTTGGCTCACTAAATGGCAGATGCTCAATCTCAGAGCCTACATCTGCTACCTGTTTGTACCAATTAACAGACCCATGATACTGCACTGACACCTCTTCAGTGGGTTAACAGATGCCACAATTAGCCACTCATTTGAATGGCTGCCTGCTTAGCGAGAGGACCCTTGGTGCATCATCTCCAACTGTGGGGACCGCCTTTCATCTATTTGCCTTTTTTCTTGTTGCCTCTCAAATGAGGCATGGGAAGGCCAGGGAACCCCGGTGTGCCGAGCAAACAGTCCTTTCACCAGATCCCTAAATTAGCTCTCCAGACTCACTGTTGCAGCTGAGCGGGAGCTAGCTGTGGAGTCGCGCGGCAAAATGCGCCGCATACATGAAAGGGGAGGTGCTCAGTGGGCTCGCATGTGATCAAATTCGGCCCACTTCCGGCGTGCTGTGTTTCTGTCGGTGAGCACGCAGCTCAGGAGATGATGCTGGGTCTGTGTTTCAGGAGGTAGCTTCTGCCTAGTCTGTTGCTTTTATATCCTACATGTTGAGCATTAGTCCTGTACCAGCATGAGCCATGTTTGAGAAGATGATCGGACAACATCCCTCTCTAACTAAACTTTCACTTATTTTTTCAATTCCTCTCTTGTAGCATAATGTTATCTTGTGTTTATGCAGAGTAATACAAGAACAACATCGCTTACTTCTGTTTCTGTGAATGTAACCTTTGTGTTTTTTCATGTACAGACGGTGTGGATGAATAAAGAAAACCAAACTCAAAACCTACACAGATTCTTAATGGTAAGATGAAGGAAGGTACTGTTTTTTGGCAGCTGAGGACTGGTTAATTGGTTGGATTGAGCAGGGTACCCTTTAAACCCAGCATGACAAAACTGACTATGAAACTATGATGGAAGGTCCAGTGATGACACAGCTATCATGGCGGTGCCCATTAAGAACTACAGATGCCCCCTCATAGACACATTTTTGTTCCAATGAAAATAATAATAAACCTTCACCGCAGGTTGAGCCTGGCTGCTATCTGTACCCAAACGTTATGTAAATGTATACATATATAGACTAAATAAATTTAAAATGAGAAGCATTAAAGTGAAAGTTGTAAAGCAATATTTTTTTTTTTGTTGGATGAGTTGCCTGAGTTTTTGCCAATGCCATCGAAAAAAAAGTTCCTTAAAATCTGAACTTCCTTAGAATGCTGAATTCAGGTGGATATGGGCAGCCAAAACCCCGAGGACCCCTTCACCAGGTCCTGTTTCTGGTTCTGATGGATTTACTGTCCTTACTATTCATATTCATATGTCCCCAGCTTTGACAGATTGTAGCACTTTCCATGACATCATTTTCATAAAATTTTTGAGGTGTTTTGCATCTTGAACTTGACATATTATCACCACAGGACATAACATGCTGAGTGTGCATGTTTCGTCTACTCAGGACACACTGTAAGAGCAACCTCTGCATATGTTCAGTGTTTTCTGTGCCATGAACACCAAAGCTTACAGCTACAACTGAGTAAACATGGAAACACAATTTCACACACGTACAGTATTATCAGCCCACACACTGTTGCTACTGAGGCCAAATAGATTTCTGGGATCTTTTAACTCTCACATATCAGTATAAGAATGGATGTTACGGTCATTCATTTTCAGGCAAAAAAATTCCAGCATGGTCCTAAAGGTGCTTATGGGGAATTGCAGCTCATAAATTAATTTTAGAGCTGAAACGATATCTCGATTAAGTGATCAGCCAACATATAAACAGTCAGCAGCAAGACAAGATGCCGCCTGCTGCTATGGGCATTTATCCACTATTTTGTGAAATGTAATGGACTAATGATAACTGATTAATCAAAAGAAATAACTGGTGCCCGTGCCCACTGATCTGAAGATCATATTTTGGACGCTTTTCCAGTATAGGTGGACAGCTTTAAAAAAAAAACATTTTTTTATTAAATTAAGCTAGTTTTGTTTTGTTTGGCTGTCTTAATTTTACTGAAAAGGTGAGATTGACTGGAAAACATCCAAATAAATCTTCTTAGTTGAAAGTACAGACCATGGGCTGTTGCAAAACCAGCCAATTATAGAAGAGGAGAGAGTGTTTACAAAGAATATGAACCATGGTGGGTGTCATGTAACAACAAAATGACAGTGCTGTTACTAGGGGCTAAGTGCTAATCTTGGGTGGGGGGAAAAAAAAACTGAATTCTCCGAGGATATTTAAGTAAAAAGAGGCTTACTGGTGCGGTTCTGCCCTAGTTCTCACCAGTACTTTCTCAGTGTGTGAATGTGAGATGTGTGTACGTGTAACGGCATGCGTGCGTGTGTGTGAGGGCGATAGAGAGTGTGTGTGCCTGTGCACGTCTAAGCCTCAGACCGTGCGCGCACACTCACAAGGCGCTGCGTGTGTGAGCATGTTACTGTAATCCCGCCTGTGTGTATGTGGATCAAAACCGCATGTGTCATTTTTGCACAAAGAGTATGATCAATGCAACATTCTTCAGCAGCCAATGAGGAGAGAGCGCTTGTTACTGGGCAGTTATGTGTTTATTTTCCCCCCCTGTTCTTTCGTGAGGTCGATGTCACGCGTCAAGCCTCATAGACTCTCAGATCAGCATGAGTCTTTACGACACACCAGGGTCCTGCGGTTGTGATGAACATCAGCACTCTCACTGGTTTTGTAGGTCAACCAGTATTGAGCTACGGGTGCAGCCCAGCTCACAACACATGTACTTGTGTGCACAGCTTTTATACACAGAGCAAAGGTCATATAGGGAATTCTATTCACAAAAGTCCAGGGTATTGGCTGGAGTTGGTGAAGGAAAATCTCCATTGATTTTTTTTTTTTTTTTTTTACAGTAATCTGCAAGTCTAATTTCTTTCATTGTAAACGACTAAAATCATGTCTGTCAAGGAAAAAATAGATCAAAGACTGTTGCTGACAGGAGATTACAGTTCACATTTGTATTTATATTCACATCTACTGTGTAAATTATATAATGTTTTGGTTTCAGCACACATTATGAGAGGTATTGAAGGCTTTTACTTCAATGAAAGTAGCACAAACATACACTGATATTACTAATGCATTAATGTGTAAGCAGAATCTTAATGTTGTTTCACCTTGGATCAACAGTATATCCTGCTGCAGTATATGCTACTGCATGGTTTCATCTCTAACAGTGCATGCTATTTTATGAGCTGATCATATATGTTGTTGTGCTGAAATGATGCAGAGATTAATCGATAAACAGAATATGATTCACCAACTATATTGGTGATTAAAATACCATTAAATACGATTAAATATCGTGCTTTTCTGTCTTTTTGTCCAACTGTTGGCCAGTTGAATGGAAATCAACGTTTCATATTTTATTTACTCATTTAACTGTGGAATTATGGTCTGGTTTTTAGTATCCTGATGAAGGACAGTAAGAGAGCCAGAGAGTAAACCTTTAGACAAGCACGTGCATATACTGTTTGTGTAATTAACCTCTTCACATCATTACAAAACAACTAAACATCCAAAAATGTTACTGAGAAGGTGACCTCAGGGTCGCCAATAGTTCTTCACATACAGTATGGCCCTGGTTCTGGGAGCTTGTGATGGCCTCTTACGTTTTATGGTCTATATAACTGATACAACAGATGATCAGCTGATTACTTGATAATTACACCAATTGTTTGCTCCAGCCCTAATGTTTTTTTTTATGTAAGAAACTGATGATTCAAATAACCAGTAACTCCAAAAACAACAAAATGTCATAGTGTAAAATTGCAGATGGAAGATGGAACTAATTTAAGTCCCTAAAAATACAGCACTTACTTAGCTGCTTTTTCAAATAACAAACAGTATTCTATGTAGTATATTTTCTTTTAAGAATACTCTTAGTTTTGTGTATTTCTGTACAGGATGCCAATTATGAACAGAAGAAGTATTGCAGTATAAAATGTAGTAATACTCCAAACTAGGGCTTCAGCAATTATCAAATGTAAAGACACTAGATTAGCACAGTCCTGATCAGCAGAATTTCTATCACCAGCAACACCACTCCTGACCACATGGTGGCATCAGTCCTCGCTGACTCCTCCAGGAAATCAGCACCACTGATGAGCTGAATGGAGAGAAATCCTCTTTACTGGAAGGGTTCAACTTTAATCTTAACAACCTCTTGTCACCATTCATGTAAAATCCATACGTCAGAAACAATAAGGCAGAAACATCTGTCTGAAGCCCCCAGATGAGTAAACAAGAGGAACAACAAAGGGATTTACTAATGAGCCAGCTAGTTACTAATGATCCGATCTCCTTGTACATTAACAACACGTCCATCTGATCTACTGAGGGAAAATGTGTATTTTGCATTCACAAAGCATCAGCCCTATTTTGTGCACTGCATAGGCCCTGCTGTCCAGTGAAACATGGACATAGTCGTCTTCAGAGACACGGATTCCCAGTTGAGGCATTTTAACTGATGCTGCAGAGTTAAATGTTTGTGTCCCCAGCGTTCCCTTTTGGTCAGTCAGTGTAGGGCTGCTGTTGACAATTTTGTATTTAGGTCAGTGTGGCCCCCTCGGGGTCTGACAAACCACTTTCTCCCCGAGTCCCAATGATTGACACATTTTCTTATAGCAAACGAAGTCCTGCTCCTCCGGTTTTAAATTCTTGATGAGTAACATGTTATAAAATACAACACTAAATGCTCCTGTTGGTGCGCTCTCATTTAGACATGCTGGAGACCATTTAGTTATCCCCTCGATACCAGTGATAATATTACTTACAATAATGACAGTAATGTTATAATGGCCTTTTTGTGTATTGTATGTGTTTATTCCATGAATGTTAATCCCATCACTCTGTCATATACTACAAACAGACACATGTCCCCTCTGGGTCTTGGACATCTTGTTTTGCATAGACTGCAGCACCACGTGACCCAGCTGCCAGAGATGGCTACCTGTTGTCCCCCCGTGCTGCCTCTCATCCTCACCCCTTCTAGACGGCGTGGTAATCATCGGCAGCCTGGCAGAAACCAGAATTACCAGGACATCCTCTAAGAACATAATGCCTGTCTTAGACACTGGGCATCTGTTGGCATTTCCTCGTGATACGCTGGATGCAGGGGAAGGGGAGGGGGGTGTGAGGTGAGGAGGAGAGAAGGGAGGGAGTGGAGCTTCAGGCTAGGATTAAGGGGGGAGCTGTGAAGGGGGTGAAGAGAAGGAGAGGAGATGACCTGACCACATGCTCCATCCGTAAAGCGCTTTTCTTCTGTGCTGGCCCGGTGCCCCGCGCAGCCAGTCCAGGTCAAACCCAGAGCCCCCCCTCACTGGGCCAGGCCCCCTGCCTCAGTCGACAGCCATTGTGATCTGCAGGTCCTCCCGGTCTGCTTCTGATGGCTGATGATGCCGTTTGGGGAGGGTCTTGAGGTCTGCAGCTTAATTGTTTACTCAGCACTACAATGCGGATGGCATGAGGATGGAAGGCAGCACTAATTATTATTAGAAATTAAACAATGTCAAATTAAAGTTAAACTAACATGCAGCAGTTCAGCACTTTTTCTCTTATTTGGACATGTTTAAGAGGGTTGTTCATAAAACTGACTTTCTATTAAGGTTGTATGTTTTTCTTTAATCATAATGTGACTCCAATCCTAACAGTCCACATCCTCTTAATTTTATGAAAACCTCGCCTTTGAACTGATGATACATTTCTGGGGTCTGCCATAGAAAATGGCTTAAAGTAATTCTGCACTTGGCTTCAAAACATGATTCAATACAAAGGACTTTTACATGATCTAGATTTGTAATTGCTGCTTTTTCCAGTTTTAACAATTTGCTAGAAAAAGATTATATTCCTTATATTTCTTTGTCTATGAATAACGTTTTGGCCTATTTATTCATACAAAATGAAATAGTTTCTTATTTAGTGTGATAGCTAACAATGCTTAATGCTAATTCCTGTATTTTGACACCTTCATCAGCTATGCTCAGCTTGTGATGAAGGAAAGAGTTACTTCTGCACATTAGACTTTGTTATGGTCAGCTGAAGAGAAGAAAGATTTAAACCAAATCATTTGTCATTGCTGATTCATTTGCCAGTTACTTTCTCGAGCCATCCCTTCGGAAAGTGGAGAAGAATTCCCTTTGTGATTTTGCACAGTCTGAGTTGATGTATTCAGATCGCTTGTTCCATTCAACGAACTTTCAAACTCGAAAAAGCATCACATCCTCACATTTGAGAAGCTGGGGCAGGGCCCTTACATTAATAATTTGTGAAAATCCTAAAAAAGAAAGTTGAAAAAAACACCTTTTTTTGAGTCATCACGTCGGTCACCATGCAACACAAGTGCCACAAAATGATATTTGTTTTGTGTCTGTTTGCTGAACAGAACAGATGGATTTTTATTTCCGCTTTGTGTCCCAAGAAACCCAGTGCACACTATGAACAACAACAATTTACAGTATAAAAGAGAATGTACAGAAGGCACCTGGGATCAAGGATAATATGCAGTCCATCTGTTGCACACTCTCTGTATACACTAAAACAGAGAATAGAAGCAACTCTCAATGACTAAATGTGGCTGCTCCGAAATATTAGCAATGTCAGCTAAACCTGACATGACACATCACATTTCCAACTTCTTTTGCTTCTGTCTAGCTAATTAGATGAAACCCCAATGACTGTTGTGACTGCAACATATAACCTGAGCAGAATCACACTAGAACTTGGGCAAGCTGTTGCCTTGGGATCAATTAATTAGTTCCCGTTCTTTTCCTTCCCCTGTCTGCTTATGTTAGCTCAGCCTGGTCCCCCATCTACCCACCCACCACCACCACCAGCCCTTCAACTCCTGTGAAACCGCCCTGAGAGTACAACGTTTTGCGCAAGGTGACTTCCAACTCCTGACAGGCTTTCTGTCGAGTAAACGGTGAAGATGCCCCGGGGCAGAGTGCCAGCGCCGAGGCCAGATGGGAGCCCCGGTCTCTACCTGCCACCCCACACCCTTCCCCCCACCACCACCCAGTGCCCAGTCCCCTGACGCCCCCTTCTGCCATCTGTGCCGACCTGCCCCTAGCTGTCAACAGTTCAAGAGCAGGTTGCGGCGCTCCCGCCTTCGCGTGGCAGCCGACGTCGCAGCTGTGCAGATGTTGTCAGGGCGAGAAAAAAAAAAGAAAGAAAAAAAGATGGCGTCGGCGGCGACAGCGAGGCTAACATCTGTGCTCCCTGTGGGAACGGCGGGGCAGCACTTTGCAAGGGAGCCGGTCGCTGTGATGCCGCGCGAATGAGCTGACAGACGTGGTGCTTAACGTCCTGTGTGGAATCATCAGCGCTGCTCGTGGCTCATAAAGGCCTCGGAACAGGCCCCCCACCCTCCCCACGCTGCCCCCACAGTGCCACCACTGCATAATACTTTGACAGTGCCATAAATATGTTCTGGGGATTAAACCCAGATTAAGACACTGTAAACTAGACAGATTTACGTCAACTAAGT
The DNA here is from genome assembly GCA_038406115.1 of Haemulon aurolineatum. NCBI lineage: Eukaryota > Metazoa > Chordata > Actinopteri > Lutjaniformes > Haemulidae > Haemulon > Haemulon aurolineatum. The sequence continues at coordinate 25,058,115 of JBCAUF010000028.1, forward strand.
AGATCACAGTGATGCGATACTGAAAACATCACAGATCATAGGTTACACTCGCAATCGCGCATAATCCAAATATCATTATGTATCTTAAATCTGTATCCTTTGCATGTTTTTTTTTTTTTTTTATCTTTAGTGGCATGATAAAAATGTTCCAGTGAAATCCTCTGCTGTTTTCCTGGGTGACTGGTGACTGCTGATTTTCCTGTCACTGGATGCTCTCCCCCCACCTCACTCCCTCCATGCTGCTTGATGCAGTCTGTGGCATGTGTCAGGTATAGCCCTTCATTACCACCCTGCTGCTCTCTCTATCTCCTATCTTCTTTTCACACACACACACACACACACACCAACACAAGAACAATGCACATGTGTGCGTGTGAGAGAGAGAAAGAGAGAGAGAGATAGAGAGAGAGAGAGGGGTGGGAGAGAGAGACCACAGGAGAG
>JBCAUF010000028.1:25231137-25247949 GCA_038406115.1 Haemulon aurolineatum
TGATGGCCCCCAGTGGTACTCTGTTATTATGTGTACAAAATACTCAATGTAATAGCACCGCAAAATTCTTGTCATAGCAGAAAAAAACACAGGTGAGCTTAATAACAATAACGACTGCTCACTTCCATCAAATATGCCAGAAACAGTGACAATGAACCAGCATGCATAATTTAGCATGGAGTGGAATGCAGTGCTCATTAATGAACCTGTGAGTTACCTGCTCAGACATGAGGAAATGTCTGCTGTGAAACCAGCTCATCTCGGCCATACTTTGCATACACTTTGGGGTAATTTAATCTAGAACAATGCATCATATTTTGTGAGCTGCTCATATGTAAATTGTTAATCTGCAAAGCAACTAGTAATGATAACTTTAAGATAAATGTGTAAATAAAATAAAATGTAAATAAAATGTATAATATTCCCACTGAAATGTAGATAGATCATATAGAAGCATTAAATGTGTAGCAGATAAAACCACAAACCTACTCTATGGTATATTTACATTGTTACACTGTAAACATGCTTGTAAAAATTCCACATCGTAGGTTTTATTTTTTGGGGGGGGTTGGTCATTTTATACAACTTTTTGCTGTTTCTATTTGGCGTGTTACAAAACAATAATGTACTGTATGCATAATGCAACAAAAAACAGAGAGAAAAGGAAAAAAAAGCTGGCTGAAGCTGGAGAACTAATATGCAGCCAAAGCATTTCAAAAGGCCTTCAGTGGAGCAGCCTCCTGATTAGCCGATCGCATATGATGCAGCAGAGAAGATGCAATGTGATCTGTGCTTTCACTGCTCCGTCTGTTGGCTCCTTTGGCCAACGGTCATGGCGCGATGAGGGCAGCACTATAGCACGAGCTGGAATGTCTCCAGACACAGCTGGTATTGTATAGGCAGAAGCGAGCAGACAACCATGAAAAACAGGAAGTAGATAGTGGGGGAGGGTCAGCGGCAGCAGCAGTCCCTCTGATCCCCTGCATATGGCCTGCAATGGAGGCAATTTGGAGGGCTCCTCTGCCACCATGAGCCGCCGTGTCAGAGATCATCAGTCATAACTCATTATAGGTGCTCGTCCTTGCGCCGGCTGCTTGACTTCTGGGGTGAGCGGCCTTCCTATTGTTACGTCTCATTGTTTGCGGCCGCAGATTAGTTCCATTCAATTGCCCCCCTTATCTGGGAGCATAAGCTATGACCCCACGAAGCAACACTTTCCCAACAAAAAGGAGAACGCCTTCAGAGCATGCATTAATTGCCATTGTGGGATTTGTTTTTGTTGTGTCAGCTGTTGGCTAATCAATGGTTAAAGCCGACTAAGGTTTATTGTTACTGAGCTTATTAGGCTGTGTTGCCACTGGGGCGAGCCTCCGCCCTCTCTCACATGTAAATGACAGTGTTAAAGGCAGGTCATGGGCACTTCCCTCCTTAGGCTGCAACACATTCCTCTGACTGCTGAGTTGACTAACAAATATCAAGTCTCATTTTTAAAAAGTGCATGTGACACCATCGCTTCTTAATGATTATCATATATATATATGCACAAAAACAAATAAAGGTGTCATCTTTAAACCATCTCTGCATATTTCCTCCTTTCACAAAGAGCTCAATTCTGCATTCGTGAGGGTTCATGCTGTGAACTCTGGTGGTGCTGAAGCCCCCCTCACACAAACTGGTGTAATCTGGCTTTACCCTCTGCTCCATATGGGAAGGCTGCATTCGCCGCATGGGAGAAATCCACTTAGTAAGAGAGAGAGAGAGAGAGAGAGAGAGAGAGAGAGAGAGAGAGAGTCACTCAGATTTTCCTTACATCTAGCTGATCCATTCCTAGTCATCTCTGTCACTTCTCTACCTGCCTGCGGCACACTCTGAGCCCGCTGTGGTTGCTTCCCGGGGCGGCGGCAAAGAGAGCGTGTTTGTGCACAACACAGCTGTCCAGTCTCACCTGTTCCTGGTCTGCAAGATTCAACCAGGCGCGGCTGACAAGCGGCATGTGTGCATGTGTGCATGTGTGCATGTGTGCTTGCGTGCGTGCGTGGAAGAGATAGAGAGTGGAGAAGATAAATGAACAAGTTGCCCTCCGTCAAAGAGGCTTTGGATGAGGTCACCTTTACCTTCATCCTGTCTCCCTTCCCTGAGGATTATGCCAATGTCTCCGTTCCAGTTAACTCTGACACAACTCAGTGCTCCATTTATTATTTCATTAAGTGACGAGTGCTCAATATTTGTGGAATGAAAACAGAAAAGAAACGTGCCATTCGAACCTCTTTCTGTGAGTTAAACAGCCTTTTTTTTTTCAAAGAATGAGCGGTTGTTGGAGTAACAGTCCTCTCCTCTGTGCCGTCACTCTCTCCTCCCAGTGTTCACGCAACTCAAGAGGGAAAAAAACGAGAGCGAGTGAAAAGGAGGGAAAGGACAGCAACAGGCAGCAGCTGTGATGGAAGGGCTCCTCCACGCTCAACACAACAACAGCATTGTTATCTGAGACCTACCTAACGTCGCCCCCTCCCTTCCCTTGCTTCTCTCCCCTCCCTCCGTCATGTATGTACAGTATCTTTACAGGGAGACTCCCGCAGAGAGCTGCAGGACATTCTTTTACAACGTGCTGATCTCCACGTTCTGCAAAGCCAGTTGTGCGAGGCAGAACAGCGAGATGTGGAGTCACACTGCAGCTCTGCGAGTTGTTTTTCAGGCGGGCGGTGGAAGAACTTCCATATTCAAATGACCTGGACCGCATTTTGATCTTTTTAGCTAGTTTCAGTCAGAAGATCTCACACACACATCACCCCCATGTCCTCCATTTTGAATTTTGCCCACCATGAAGAAAAACAGGTTGTGTTGTAGAGCAGACTCCATGTTGTACTGAATACAAAGTTGATCAATAGGTTGCACTTTTACCTCTGTGGTGGGCTGTTACAGGTTTGTATTGTACAGAGCTACCATCAGTGGTGAAAGACGAAAAGTAGAAATACCACAATGCAAGTGCAGAGGTATTATTAGCTAAATGCACTGACAGTATTACGAACATGCAGAATTACCACTTCCACTGTGTTCTATTATTATATCTTAGATCATTGTCTTTTGTATCACCATTATGTTGTATCGAAGTGGAGATTATTTCAACCACTAAATTTCATATTTAGTGTCATATTTTAGCTGATCATTTAGTTTAGCTTTGGAAGTCTAATGTAACTAATAAATACAGCTGTCAGCTAAATGTAATATGGTAAAATGGGCAATATTTCCCTCTTTGCTTATTAAAAATTAACATATGAGCAGCTCACAAAATATGATGCATTGTTCTAGATTAAATTACCCTTGAGTGTATGCAAAGTATGGCTGAGATGAACTGGTTGCACAGCAGACATTTCCTCATGTCTTAGCAGGTAACTTGCAGGTGCATTAATGAGCACTGCATTCCACTTAAGGGAGGTCATGCTAAATTATGCATGCCGGCTCATTGTCACTGTTTCTGGGATGTTTGATGGAACTGAGCTGTCGTTCTCGTTATCAAGCTCACATGCGGTTTTTCCTGCAGTGACAAGTCAAATGTCTGCTGTGCAATCAGCCCTCAACCCCAACCGACTACAACATTAAAGCACTTCATACACATAAAAATGCATCAGTCAGAAATAATGATAAGATTGATGATGATCCAGTGTGTTATAATAACGGATTACTGCCGAGGGCCAGCATTCTACATGAGGACTACTTTTACTTTGGAAACAGAGTTAATTTTGTCAAAATATCTTTATGGTGCGGAATCACTTTTATCGAAGTTCAACACCACTTGAACAACTTAGTACATATGTAGTTGAATTAATACCTCTCTGACAGTGTCAATCAATGCTGAAGGTTATTATATTTCCAAAGGCAAAATATATGGCAGCTGTTGTTTTGGAACACATTAGATTCTACAAGTGTTCCTAGTGAAGTGGCCAGTGAGTGTATAAATGTAATTATTTATTCCCTGGTCATGAGTTGAATGGATAACAGTGCACAGTCAACACAAAGAAAAAGCCAACATTCTGACGTAATACTTGCTACACAGTGAGACTGACACTTCCAAAGCAGGATTTCCAGCAACAACGCAGAGTTTGGATGAGTGTCAGTATGTAGTTTGGTGAACAGAAGCAACACACAACCTCTACAGAGGCCGACTTTTACAACCAGTACCTGCACAAGGAGTTATGATACCTGTCTTTTCAATACATCAGCTGTAAAATACTGTTTGTAACGCCACATTGCCATAAAGTGCCCTTGATGTTTATCCAAAACAGTATTCATGGGCCTGCAGGTTATTTCTGTATTACATATCTGTATCAACTATCCACAACTAACCACATCTGAGCCATAGAGAAAGAGTCGTGCTATATTTCAACTCAGGAGCCAAGATTACAGGACAGGACCCCCTGAAGCTCCAGACAAGATGGGATAGAAGCCTTATGTGAGTCTATACGTTTCTAAGTTGTCAACACAAACAGTGTTGTTATCAAGGTTTACACTGTCACTGCGGGAGGTGATTCCGTTGGTAACAAGAGATACAGGTAGGCAGACGTATGCCTCACCCACTAGTCCCATGTTTTGTCAAGTGGGTCAGCGATGTGAAGCAAACTCTGATGACATTACCATAAGAATACTGGCAAGCATCAGCATGTGACTAATTGTTTACACCTCTCTGGCCACATAGTGGGTGAATCTACGGGGTGTCGAGTGGGGGGATGGGCTGCTTGACTCTGTTGCAAAATTTGCGACCCACTTTTAGAAAATGAATGTATTTTCACTTCACACCTCGAAGTCTGTGTCACTATTTCCATCTCTCTGTAGTTCTTTTTTTTTTCTTCTCCTCACTGTTATGAGACTTTTCGATTTGTTATGAAATATTTACATACAGGAGGGCAGCTGTAGAGTCTGAGCTGGAAGGTGTAAATAATGCTGCTGTTGTCACAACAGCTTCAGTTAAAAACAGCTTCTTAACCAACCTGTCCATGTGTAAACATTACAGTGTCAATGTATGGCTGCTTCTCTGGCCCTACCAGTGGAATGGAATGGAATGAAACCTTCCCCAAAACCGTCATTGTCATATGTGATTAAATGGAAAGTAGACCCCAGCTAATGGGTGAGTGGCTCTGGTAATAGCATAAGGTTGTGCAGAGATAAATCACCACCAGAACTTAACATTAGATTAGACTGACTTCAATAGATTTGACTGAGTGAGAGCACCAACTGCTATTTCTTCTCACTGTCTGGTGAAAATTTGTGTCTGGGTGGTTCCTTATTGGCCCAGTGCTGGCAGATTTTTTGACTTCTGAACACCTGAAATTTGACCTGTGTGCATTCGAGCATGTGTTAGCAGTAAAATGTCACAGACAGGTGTGATGTGGCCTGGCAGGATGCTCGCAACCAAAATCAAATTTGGTGTGTTTACAGGCGGCTGTCGAATGTGGCCCTGCAGGAAATGCCAGTTCACTGCGAATCCAGCCTGTTTGTTTACTGGTGTTCACAGCAGATAGGACAGCTTCCATATCCCAGTGATAGCACGGCTGCTTACAGATACTTTAAAACAAGAAGTGGGCCCAAACACAAAAGTGATATTTACCTGAGTGAAAGTACTTGAAAATATTTGGGCGACAACCACATCACATGACAGTGTTGACAAATTGGAAGATTTTATAATGCAGAATGGAAATGCGTATGATACTTACTTCTTTTTTTGCATGATTTTGAACTGAACAAGAATTTCCTAGTAGCCTACACAATAGTGAGTTTTGGTAAAGGAAATATTGCCTTGAGAATATAGAACTGAATAAATATATTCTACTACACCACAATAATATTGTAGAAAATGTTTTAACATTAATTCATTCAATTAGAACTCAGATGGTGTGGGTCTAATTGAGCATATTCTCCCATTTTCTCATATTATTTGCAGTGAAAATAGATAAATGTTGTTGTGTTAAAGTAATTTCTGAAACTCATTTTGATTGAGAGCATGTTGCCTCCTCAATGTGATGTATTTCCTGCTGAGACAGGATGTTGGGCTGTCCAGAATGCAGGGAGGGATCATTTAAAAGTCCACTCACATAAGGAGAGAGGAAAGGCATCCCTTTTTCTTCTTTTTTTAAATCTGTGATGATTTTGCAACTTGGATTTTTTTTTATACCTAATTTACTACAAATCATCAGTATCATATCCTAACATGCCTAACATTTAAATATTAATGACACTGTCAAGCCAGGGAATAAAAGGATCCATAAGTCTATTGTTGTATATTGGGAAATATGGCTTTTAATGTTAATATTGGCTAAACTAATCTTTGTTCTGACCTTCAGCAAAAAATAAAACCATTTATAATGAGGAATTATTGACAAAGGTATATGCAAGATAAGTTAATATCTCACATAACAGCTGCCTCTGTGAGCTACCAAATTAAATTTGCATAACACAATGATATATTTTTTTCTTTAATCAGTACACACGATAGATTTGGAAACAGTATTCTCTCTGGTTTAAACAGTAGACGTAAATCAGTCACTCATCGCTCAGTGTTTCAGTTTGTTGCGGGCGGTGAAGAAATAACACAGTCGGGGCTGAGTCTGTGTCATTCACTCAGGGGAAATGAATGAATGTCTCCGTGCTGAAATGTCTGAAATGACTTCAACACAAAGGTGGAGCGCCACCGAGGTAGTTTCCAGTGGAGTCATGTTTGGACCGCGCACTCACAATGGAGCAAGGGGTGGGGGGGAGGACGGTGACAGCCCCGCGAGGAGGCTGTACGAGAGCACATACACGCCAGAAGAAGTGCCCACAACTATCCTGTCGCCATTTTCCCGAGCAAAAATACAAAAGACTTGGTTGGGGGAGCACACACCCCTCTCTCATTCCTCTACCAATACATATGCCATATTTTCTTTCACCGCTCGTGTTAAAGGCGCAGACTGACTTGGAGGCTAACATATGCCAGAGGTGCTGTTCGAATGTGTCAAAATGTTGCATTTAGTTGGAAGAAATAGCAGTTGTGAACGAGACCGGGGCATATTTTGAGACATTTTTGCCTTGTTATACCAGATGGCTGCACAGACAGACAAATAGCTCGCCATATTTGTTGACTGACGTGTGACGTATCCAAACAAGTAAGATCCCAGATTTGAAATCGTGTTGCTGACCACCGTGTGGACCAATCAACGAGCAGCGGGGGCGGGGCGTAGCCCAGTCAATCACGCAGGAACTATAACGGTTTTAATAGGGAGGGAGGGGGAGAATCCAATCCGGTTTGAGCTAGTTTTTCTTCCAATGGAACATTAACGTCTCGCTGCGCTGTGTTACACTGTACTGGCACAGCTTAATCTTGAATATACCACTGTATTTTCTCCTGTATTGAGAAACATTAGGCTCATTTTTCTTTTCTTTTAAAAAACACCCCACACAAACCAGCCATGCCTAAAAGGAGCGCAGTGAGTAGACCGACATCTTTCATGCATTCATTAATACAGCGTTTATAAGCCCCAGCTGCAGCGTGTAAAACGGGCTCGTTGCTGCTCGCGGTCAGAGTTGATCAGATGTTGCTGCTAATGTTGCCGCTTCTGCTCCGGGTGAATGTCAACAGTGTCGCCCCGTGCAGCCAAGAGTTGAGTTGGTATGTAGGCTCTGTTTTGATTTGACGAAGTGGCAGATTTTTTGTGCAGTGATTATCTTTGTGCTACCGACTCCCCGGCTGCCGGGTTTCGTTATTTTATTTTATTACACCGCCGGACGGGGTACATGCATGTTTGCAATAGTGTGTAAACGCAGGTAGTTGCAGTGTGGGACAAAGCGGGGTCGTGTTCGCTGTCGACGGACTGCTTTTCTGCAGAGAAAGTTGGCGGCATATTGATTGTTTCCTACGGGGGGACGTCACGCTGGATACCAAAGTTTCTCTGAGAGAAAACGGGACCGAGCGTGTAACAGCGTGTTATTCGGGTGTAATGTGGCCGTAATGTTGTGGTCGGTGTTTCTGTGTGCTCTTGTTTTTGCTGTTCTTGCGGAACAAAACCACTTTATTGTGATTTTGTAAATGGTCTCTATGGTAAGCCAAACGTGCGTGTGTGTTTTTTTTTTCTCTTAATACATGGTCGTCCTTATTTTGTCCGGTGTAAATGCATGTTGTGGAGGGCGTTCGTCGTGTGTTTCTGTGTGTTGTCAGCTCAGGCCACTCGTAGGTTATGCAATGGCGAGCCTCCGTCAGCGGAGCGCCGCTCTTGTTGCTGGGGGTTCTAGATTCTGCTGCCAGATCGACAGAGTCGCTGAGCATCTCGGAGTGACTCTTTTCAAACTCGTGGCGGGAACCACTCGCCGCACTGCTCTCTTTTCTCCGCACACTGGCAGTCTCGTTTAATGGCAATGAATGGACGTGTCGGGAGGAGGAGGCGGAGTCCGCCCCCCCCCCCCAACCCTCCCCCGCCAGTTTTTACAGTGGGCAAAGCCACTCGTAGGAGGTGGGAGAGCACGCTCACGTGACGCCATGCAAACTATGTCATGCCATCATAATAAGACTTGAGAGTAAGACTTTTGTTCAAGCATGTCCAGGACACGTTCATCTTGTTTATTATTCTTGCGCCAACTAAAGTAGTTCCAGAGGGATTCTTTTGGCTAAGTAACGTTTGACTTGACTGTAAACACGTTGACTTCATGATTGTGTCTTCCTCTTGATGTTGCTCAGATTTTTCAGATAATGAGCTCTGCTGTGTCTCAGCCAATCACAGTGCCCTGTCTGAACTAAAACATGTATGAAGCTGGATGTGCAGCGAGCCATAGGCTGATATGCCGTCTGGAAACGCCCACTTTTGAGTTACATAACTAATACTTAAAGCCCATACCCTACTCCCCTGTACCAATTAAAGTCACATAAGCACAGTGCAGGTAATATTTTAACCAGTTTTTCTCTCTCCTCTTCCCTCACAGGCCTCAGGAGGTGACGCAGCGGTAAGGAACAATCAGACTAACACATGCTTTAGAGTATTTGTGTTTTTAATCAAATTCAAAATAATGAAACAGTTCATCCATACACCCACCAGGGGTCAGTAACACATCACCAGTGAGAGTAATCACCTTCTCTGTTCACTCTCTCTGCAGCCGAAGAGGAGATCTCTCAGGTTGAAAGACGTAAGTACAGATGAGTCTGGGTATATGATATAGTGTCATGCTGTTAACTGCGTTCTTAGTGCTGATAGTCATCTTTCCTGTCCCCACAGAGACCTGCACCTGCGAAGGCAGAGGCCAAACCTAAGCCAAAGGTGAGACTTTGTTTTGATTACTTCTAATAGGGCTGCAACTAACTGTTGTTTTCATTGTTTATTAATCAGCTGATTATTGTCTTGTCTTGATTGAATTGAATTGAAGAGGAATTTTTCTTAACTCCAATGAAATGATGGTTATAACAGTTAATCGTTGCAGCTCTACGTCTGATTTGACTCATTCATTGCACTTGGGACTGTTGAAAGGGTGACTGATGAGCTTCATGTTTCTGTTTGCAGAAGGGACCTGCAAAGGCCAAGAAACCCAAGGAGGTGGAGAAGGCCAAGCCCGAGGAGAAAGCACCAGAGGCCCCCGCTGAGAATGGCGAAGCCAAAGCTGAGGAAGAGGTCAGGATCATGACATCATATGCAAACATTCAAAATGAAGCCCATCTCCTTGGTGATGAAACGTTGACACTCTTTACAATTTGTCCTGCAGGCACCAGCTACAGACGCAGCTGAAGAAAAAGACGAAGCGGCAGAATAACAGCTCTCAAACCACGTCTTTTACCAGTGCTCCCTGTACCTCTTTTCTTGTACAATTCAGGGGAATATTTTTATCAACTATTTTCTAAATACAGGTTTTTTAGTAGTTTGATTGTAGAGAACACTTTTTTTTAATGAAAGAAAAAAGTCAATTTGGAGACGGGAATTTCATCACATCCCACAATTTTGCATCAACATAAAAATTGCGGTCATTGTTGTTACTGTCGGTGGATTTCATTTCAGTTTTAAATGTGAAGGAGGGGAGGGTGCGGGGCAGGTTACCGTGTCAACACGCAAGCACGACGTTCACAGGAGCTGGGGCAACAACCGGAAGAGCTTGCCTGCGTGGATTACATTCCATATGTTTTATAAGGGACAGTGTATGTAATCTGTGCTGGGGTGGGAACGGACAAAGTCACAGGGCAACTCATTGTTTTATTGTTTATAATGAAGAACAGTGTTTTAGAATGTTTGTAAGCTTTGTTCCTATATGTTAACTCTTGTACTCATGCAGTTTTCTTAATGAATCTGATCAATAAAGCTAAAATCCCTAGTACTGGAGCTCTCCCTATCAGAACTGTGCATTGCGTGTGTTGGTTGTGTCTCTGTTCTGTGATAGCATCGCAATAAATTTGTATAGCTGCTGTGAAAAAGGTTTTCAATCTTTCTATATGCAGTGTGTAATGGTACATTGTAAGGATGGTAAAAATGGAATTTGTTTTCTTAGCCAAGCTAATGAGGTGTGTAACCATAAAAAAACAAAACAAAAAAAATATTGTTGAGACTGGCTTCTTAAAGGCCACCAGACGAACTGTACATTTATTTGAGATGTCAAATGCATACCAGCAGTAGCAATATTCATGTGAGTTTTAGGTATCTGTATCAAGTACAAGTGTGCAGTTTCTTTTTATTTGTTTATAGATGTACCTGTGTAATGATTGTTATCAACAAACCAATAAAACTTGGTTGGTAGTTGTTACGCTGTTTCATTCTGAAAAGTTGGTTAATTATTTCGGCTGCTGATACAAGTGTAGAAACATGAGCTGCTAACTAGAAGGCAAAGCCTTAAAGTTCACTTTGAAGGGAAGAGAAATCTTTCTAATGAGGCTTGTGATCAGAAAACATGCCAGATATACTGGAGGGTTCAGCATCGATGGTGATGATATGAATAAATTATGGGTCACTGAATAATCACTAAGTCTTAGACTAATGAAGAAAAATGAGAGCCATTTTGGTACAGGGACCTAACATACCAGAGGGTGTGAGGCCAAACCAGTTAAAATTTTATTAATTTTTTTATTTTTACTTTTTTAAGTTTTGATAGTTCATGTGCAGGTAAAGACAAGGGTAATTCAGCTCAGTCTAAAATGGTTTTATGAGCTCCGTCCGTAGTTTCAGCACCATGGACAGCTTCTCATTGGACCGCTGGTTCATCAGTTGTTTTTACCGCATTGCCCTTTACGTTTCCTCACATTGTGATATATTTACACCAGTTTTCACATGATTACATTAAGCCTCTGTCCCTGTGTCCTAGAAACCAGTTGCTTACATTGCTGAAACGCAAACTGCCTTCATAACTACAGTTAATGGAACGGACATAACGTGTATGACCTATTACTGTGAAGACCAGTGCTTTACCGTGGAATGCAGTTATCACCCTTCAAGCTGGAAAAAACAAAGAAGAAAACTACAACCCTTTCCTCACAAACACTGATAGCAAATTCTTTTGCTGATTTATTTGGGGCCTAAGTGGTTACAGGGCATCTAAGCACACTTGAATCTTCCTGTAACAAGCCTGAATTCAAGAAGATGCTTCAGATAGTTTTGACGAGGGTGCTCATGATGCTGCACACACAGCAACACATCGTGTCCGGCAGGTGGAAATCACAGGCTGGTCACATCAGCCTGACACAGGAAAAGGTAGGCTGTCATTACTGCACGTGCCTTGGGAAAAGTGGGCACATGGTTCAAGCTGCAGTGGAGAGATAGCACCACAAGTGCAAACGTTCATAGTAAAAATGCTCTAACCTTAGAGGATAACCACAACCAACCCAGCCTCATGTTGGCTTCAGGTGAATTTTGCATTTTTGCACATAATGAAGACTGAAGAACAATTATAGCAACTATGAACCGTTCCAATGTACATATGTCCTTGAGTATCGTCCTAAGACACACATTCAAAAAGTGTGCAGCTATGCTTTAGTCGCAGGTGTGACATGAGCAAACATTCTCCTGAAAGGCTTATGCATCTGTAATGAAAATGCCTTTCAGGGCTTTTTCAGAAGTGGCTGAAGCAAGAGACCAAATCTCACCGCATGACTGCAAGTGCTTCGCTGAACTACTGCAAATTTAAAGAAAGACATAAAGCAAACAAAGTAATCTTCACATTTATTTGATGTCCTTAAAACCCTTTCAGGTCTGTTGTACAGTTCCAGTTTGATACAGGTGTGCCAACATGGCACTGAGTGTAGACCCATTATTACAGGAGTTAGCAAAAGTCAAAGTTAACAGTACTGTTGTAGCTGCTACACATAACCACAGTGGCAGTGACAAAACACTTGTAGCAAAGGTTTGGTGTTCATCGATCCTCAAAAACATGTCAGATCACAAAAGCTGACGTGGCCTAAGAAATCTGCATCAGTCTTATCTCTTCATTATGCAGCATAGAACTGTGTATAAAAATAACATGATCTCCCATGACTTCATTTCAGTGACATAATGAGTCTATCACAATTTTATAAATACTAGATGTATTCGTAAAATGACCAGGACACATGCTACCACATTTGTGCAAATACCCAGACAACTACTAGCCTAGAATATACAGGCCCAATAGTGCACATTCAATAAGTTAAACATGACTGACCTCCACTGAAGGCAAAGTATGCAATGAGCAGGGCACATCCACCTTAACTCGTTAAATTCAACTCAAGACCTTCACATATTTCCGCGTGTGTGCTCCTCCTAACATACAGCTGTCACAATGCAACTTTTAAATGGCTCGACATGAAAACTGCCTCTAGGATGGAGTGGAAGCACTACAATGTTAGCATGTGATGAACAAGTACCACCTGCTCTATCTTTGTGCTGGTGAATATGAGGAAAAACTCTGTATGGTGTGTGTGTGTGTGACAAAGGTCCCTGACCCTGAGCGTCTACATCAACCCAATTATCAGGAAACAGTGTCTGAGATTAGTCTGTGTTTGACAGTCGTGTTGTTTGGTCAAATTGGAGTTATTTTAATGTGCAGTATTCTGTAATCAGAGCCGTCAACAAAGCCAGAAGACAGTCCCTCCGGTCAGAAAAGAGGACATCGACAGTGGGCTCGATTCTGGAGGATGCTTCAGTCCATTTTCTCTGCGATGCGTCCCATTTTGGTGCGCATGTTGCGTATGAGGAAGAAGCAAACGGTGCAGACAGCCATTATCACCTCAGCTATCCAGAAAGCCATGTCCCAGCTGTGCTGTTTGGCAATAGTGCTGAAGGGAAGCCCCGCCATAAAAGCCCCCACTGCAACAAAAGAAAGCTTGTTTAGTCATATGAATGGGTCAATGCTGGAGTACTACAGTGATAGGTCTTTCCCACGACATTAGCCCTGGGTCTTGGCGCACCATTCACGATCCCTGGAACCTTGGAGCAATTGATCGAACGGCACTGCTTTCTATCAGTTTTTGTCAGACCCATTGTTATCAAGAATGCATCATCAATGGAGGCCCTTGCAAAACATACAACAGAGGAAAACAGCAGCAGCAAGATGGCAGATGGCGTCGATTATCTGCAAGCTTTTGTTCTGTTACGACAGATATTTGTTCTTGTCCAAAAAACAAACATGAACCAACAATTATTTCCTCTCCGTCCTCCATTTCTAACTTGTCAAACGTGATATGCCCACTGCTTTTCCCAAAGGGGAAAAAAAGTTTCTGATTCCAGCCAGGAACCAATTTTTGGGGCTTAGTTCCCATTCATTTTTGGTCAAAACGGTTCAAAATTAGGTCATCGAATCAGAATTGAGCTGGTTCCACGTTGGTGGGAAAGGCCTGAGAGATAGTCTTTGGTGGTCAACTGAATCTGCAGCTTACCATTAGCCATCAGTGCTACAACAGCATGAGAGGTTCCACAGAAATTTGAAGGAGCACTTTCACTGGCTATCACCCCGAACAAGGCAATTGGTCCGTAAGAAGAAAATCCGAACAGGGCTCCAAGGAAGAGGATCCAGATCTGTTTGTGACAAGAAGTAAATGCGGAACAATGTTCTTGAAAGACATCCTAACATTCAGTAAATTGAATCTTTAACCATCTGATCCCCATCAAAATGTTTGAGCGTACCTCTTTTTCAGACACACCAAGGAGGACTGAGACAGGATGAAGAACTTGGACCCAAAGAGGAGCCTCCTGAGCAAAGAGAAGAAGTTCTTCAATAATGGCAACGTGCGCACTGCAGCCATTTTACACAGCAATGAAATGACTGAAGTTGCAATTACCTTTGGGATTTCAGGTGTAATGGTGACTCTGAAGAGGTACATGGACACATACATTCCAGCCATCATGAGAATGAGCAGGCCATGGCGAGGGTTGCCGTGGGTGCCCAAGCCTTGCTGGAGGAGGAGGTTGGGGAGAGGATGTTATTCATACTGACCTTGACTCAATACTCCCAGCGGTTTTTGCCTATTTTATCCCCATGGGTCACTCACCCGAGCTACAGCTCTGTCCGTGAGGAAGCCCGACGCGAGGCTGCCCACAAAACCTCCAACCTCCAAGGCACTCATGTAGGTACTGCCTGTGGGCAACACAGCTGACGTCAGCACTCCTGACCAGTCTGACCGAATGAAAAAAAAAACAAAACAGGGGGACAACTCGAATGCATACCCATGAGAACAGTCTGGCCTTTCTCCTGCATGAGGTACAGCTGTCCCCAGTCGGTGGCGGCCGTCTTCACCCCGAACACCACCAAGTAGCCCAGAGACAGCACCCACAGGAAGGGAGAGAGGAGGAACTCGCTCAGGGTGCTTTCGCTGTTGCCTGGTGAGCACACAGAGGGAGATGCGTCCTCACACTCAAATGAACAAGAGAGTACATCAGTGTCCAATCTTGGACAGAAACTCCAGTTAACATCCAGCCATCCACACCGCCACCTTCTGGTGACAACTGAGTAAAAATGGATTTGTCACATGCTCACTTTTACATTATG
The DNA here is from genome assembly GCA_038406115.1 of Haemulon aurolineatum. Classification (NCBI taxonomy): domain Eukaryota; kingdom Metazoa; phylum Chordata; class Actinopteri; order Lutjaniformes; family Haemulidae; genus Haemulon; species Haemulon aurolineatum. The sequence goes on from JBCAUF010000028.1 coordinate 25,246,084, forward strand.
AGCTGTTAAATACATGATGGCATGCTCTAAATCAGCGAGTCTTAAGCTTCAATTTTCCACAGGGTCATGGGTGAATGGTAGATTAAGCAACTGCTATTTAAGTTCTAAAGATTCCAACCCTGAGCCAACTGTTCATCAGTGGGATGCTGCATTGCAAATTCTTCACTGCATTCATGGTTGAAAAAGCTGATACCCATTAATTCTGCTGGTATCTGGATACATCATTTACCACTCTTCAAAATGCAATTCATTAAATAACTGCCACCGCATATTTGACAAAATATGCTAAGGGCAGTGTGGTATGTGGTTGCGAGACCTCTGTAACAGTCATTATTGGTCAAACATTGTATAGACTGTGACAAAGTAGATTTGACATGTATTCCAGCATACACTTTTCAATACAAAGACTCCAATGCAAACAATGGTTGAGGACTTTTTACTGATGATGTAACTAACTGCTCTGCCGATGAGTGGACATTACTGATGTTGCGATCAGAGTCATTAATGGTGACCTCTCTCGCCGAGTTTGGAGGTTACAGTTGTGACAGTGTAAGTATTGATAATCCATTGCACTCTGCGTTGCACTCGTGGTTGTTGGAAACACCCCTCGAGTCCAGTCTGCTCCCGTGTAAAGATGACATTTGTTTGCAGTCTGGAGTTGTTTGACGTGCTTTTGTTCAATGAGATTGGTTCTGATGCATAAAAAAATATTTCTTGGCACTGGCTTTTGGCCAGTATGAGCACCAGGTTCAGTCATAAAATGAAATCAAAATAAAATACTTCACGCTGAGAAGAAAATCCCAGTATGCTACTGCCTCTGTCCTCATACCCACACTTGCTATCCTGAGCAGTGAAGTGCACATTCACACACCACTGGGTGGTCTACAAGGGTCATTTCAGCTCTAATAAAAAAAACAAACACTTCCTTTATTAATGATTTTGAGAAAAAAAAAGTTAAATCTCTAAGAAACTGTCTTGATAACTCCATTTAATTACTTTGCTGACTGTATGAGTCCACCCCTGCCAGCTCCTGAATGACTGTTTGTTCTGTTGGGATATTAAAACCAAAGGGAGCCGACTCTGCACCACGCGACTGACATGCTTCGAGGTACCCATCGTCTTTCCTTACCTCCTTTAGCACCCTTCTTGGCTGCTGCCTCGATGCTGGGCAGGCCCACGTCCTTCGGCTCATTCTTTACGAACACCATACAAATGAGCGAGAAGGCGGCGCAGAAAATGCCGGACATGGTCAGGACAGTCCTCCAGTCGTAGTACTGCAGGAGAACCGTGACCAGGATTGGACCCAGACTCCCGGCCAGGTTCATACTGCAGGACAGCACAGACCACCATGTTCCAAACTGGGAGGGCTCAAACCACTGGTGGGGAAAAAGGCACACAGGACAAGAGAAAGCAAAGAAAAGTGAACATTTCCAAAATCCTGCAATGCAGCACTGAAGGTTATTTTCTGAAGCAGCCCATAGGTCACAATCAAAAACATGCTGATTCACTTTCTTTTTTTTAATTTAAAAAAAAAAAAAAAGAGTCATTTCCACATTAAAATCCTTACAAACGCATCTACTTCTACTTCAAGTTTCAGGTTTTTCCCTCACACTTGTGACAATTCATGATTGGATCAAAATATTTGCGATATCTCAAATCACACTCGTAGGCCCCTGCCCTTTAAAATCTGACTTTCAGTGAGCTCAGAGAAAATGTTCCACTTTCAGCACATGACTGTGCAAAAAGCCCTCTGGTGTCGAACTCCGCACATCCATCATTCTGCACGGTGTACCTTAAACATTCAACTGGAGGAAAGAGAAGCAAAACAGAAAACTTGAACTGTCTTTGAGATGAAGATCAAGGCCA
>JBCAUF010000028.1:25267299-25281721 GCA_038406115.1 Haemulon aurolineatum
AAAGTTTCAAATAAGTGATGCGAGTTTGGCATTAAGTTGAAAACTTACATTTTTTGAATCAGTCACTGGTGTAGCAGTGTTAAAAAATGTTTATGGATATCACCATTACAGTATGATTCTCACCTCAGCGCACAAAATGAACGACTGCGCATGTAACCATTCAAGAGACAGAAATGAAAGAGATTTGACAATGAATGTGGATTTTACTCCTGTAACATGGGAGTCCTCATGCATGAAGGGAGTCGAGGCGGTTCCGTGTGACACGTCTCTTTATTCCTCACCTGCTTCTTATAAATGTCAGTGAGCTGAATTAGATTTGTTCACATGATTTTACTGGCCAGCACATCAAGGCTGCTCACTTTCTTTCTGTTAACTTGAGACAGATTTCATTGCATAATTCACTGGGAGATATACAGTGTTGTTAAGACTCTATCTGTCTCGAGGCTGTCACAGTGTGCAAGGATGAGAGAATGTCGTTGGTAAAAGAGTGACATTTTCCAACCAAAACAAACAGGCTGTGTCATTTTCTCTCTCTCCTCTAAACGTCAGAGGCGTAACATGCAAAAGTGCCCTGTTAGTGTCGGAATATGTTCACACAAGACGGAAAAACAAAAATAAAGTAAATCTAATACCGCTTATCTGTCACCACAAGTCACTTCGGAGTATATTTGGTGTTGTACTATTGGTATTCAATCATATGAATGACAGCAAAATGAATCAAATGGTTTTGTGTCATTTTCACACACAGACTTTTAAGAAAGTGAGCTGACACAAGTCAGATTTGCCTAAGGGTCTTTAAAGGTCTAAATATTATGCTACCAGATGGAATAGGTGTATTTATGGCCAGTTGGTCAGTGACCAGTGGATATGGTGTGATGAGCCTCCTCCTGCTTCCTCCATCACTATGAGTGAGCCTCAGATTGTGAAGAGAGCATCAGTGTGTGTTTCTTCAACTAAATGAGTCTTTCTGATGATGAGTGGACTTTTTCAAACTTACTGCACTATTTTTAAAGTTTGTCCCCCCCTGAGACACACAAAAACATTCTCAGCAACTGAGAGACGAGTACACATGTTAATGAGTGTTTTGCATGTGTGTGTTTTCATAATCAGGGCTGGTGGTGTGTAGTATGGTTGAATATAATGGGGGCTGCCCAGCCTGTGTGTGTTATAATTGAGTCAGGGGGGCCATGCATTTTCATCAGCCCTGCTTGTGCGTGCTGATTGTATGTGAAGCTGTAGCTGTATCAAACCATACTTGTTGAAATTCCCCTTGCGTCCTGATAGCAATCAATAAATAGACTTCTCTGGAAAAAATTGTTTGCTTTTTAAATCAAGCCAGTAAACACAGGGAGATCCTAACTGTGCTGTAGGTGGGAACATTTTTCCTGTCTGAGCTGTGAAATGCATTGTTGGCGCAGTGCTATCTGGTACTCATTAACACTTTCACTGAAATGTTAGACCTCAAGCCGTCTGTACTTGTAAACATCTTCTCTACCTCATTTAACTATCTCTCACTCAGTGTAAAAACTGTCTCTCGGGTATTTTGGCCCTTTGACTGTGCTCTCCCAATAATTTATCCATAAGCTACAGTATGATACATTTTAAATATAAATGTCAAATATTACATTTCCAGATTTGAGTTTAGCTCTTATATTTGCAGGTCATTGCATGATGACTGCTGATAATGAAAAAAAAAAAGATTCATCCTGGAGCACTCTCTTGACAAATGAGGACATGCTGGGAATACAATCTTGTGCTGCAAGTGTGTATGAATGTGTGTGTGTGTGTGTGTGTGCGAATATAAGGAGAGTGTGGAGGGGGCCTATATAGTCTATAAGGTACATACATCATCAAAGTCAGAGTGTAGTCAGCATGATGCCACCGCACCAGATCAGTTTAAAGGTGGTTTGTGCAAGATTTCCAAATAGCAGTGTTACACTGATAGCCTTGTAGTTTTGTGCATAGGCCATCACCTCAGTGCTTGGGCCTCCATGTTGTTCGTAACATTATTATTCGTTATCATAAGGAATACAAAGGGAGGATAATGTGCAGTCGGGAAGATTTCCAAATATGGATTCCTTCTCCTCTTTGAGCATTTAATGTTTGATTGACAAGTTCAATTCAATAATTATTCAGACATGAGAAAATGCTGACTTGGCAACACAGATGAGAATACAGAACATCACTTACTGTACTCACAGGATACATAAAGTATTTACCCTAAAAAAAAGTATGCATGCACATCCACATTTAGTCATGGCTTGGCTCACTCAATATCTATTGGACTGATAGCCATAAAATTTGGCAATAAAACACCAATGGCTCTAAGAGGATGAAGTCAATTAGCTTTGGTGATCCCCTGATTTTCCTCCAGCACCACCTTCCAGTTGATATTTCGTTTTGAGTGAAATGACTTGGCGCTCATTGGCCAGTTTACAATGAAACTTTTTACACACATTCATATCCTCCTCAGGATGGATTACAACCATGTTGGTGTAGCACCGCCATCTGGTCAACATTTTATTTTCTCCACCACTTAAATTTTAAAAACCGAATTCCCACAAAACGAATGACACTTCTACGTCAACTGTGCTGTGTGTTTTATTGTGCTAACTAGGAAATGTTAGAATGCTAACATGCTGAGCTACGATGGTCCCATTATGAAGCATCCCAGATATGGCTTTGGTGGTCATGCACAATGGCACTTTACACAGGATAAATTGTCGATTGACATTGTAACTCGAGTTTGACAATGTCAGAAAATACAGAAGTCCACACTTAGAAGGTTTATCTTATTGCCATATTTTGGTTGTTTGAAAGTGTTGATCTAATCAGTTCAATGATGTTGAATCTCCTGAATGTAACCAAGACAGCCAAAACCAATGAAGCTCACATGATCTGAGTTACCCTCTTTATGCCCCTTCAACCTCCAAAATATCATAGAAGCATCAAAGTTCCAAAAGCAACACTCATTCAACACGGTTGTTTCATATTCTGTAAACCATCTGCATGAATCTACAAAATGCACAGCCAGTGAGAGGAATGACACTTGCAGAGATAGAGCCGTGGCAGTGAAAAGCCACTAATTATCACCCAGACGATTTTCAAAGGACCTACCACACTGGAACATACAGGAGTTATGCTTCACTGTGTTTTTGTCAAATGCACACCAATATTGCCATTCTGAGACTAGGAGGGTATTAATTGAATGTGAATTTTAATGATTTGCATTTTAATAGCACACCTACACCTTTCTGTAAATCACACCTTTGAAACCGCATCACCGTCTCATTAATCACCAATCTGTCAGACACTGAATGGCATTTCTCTGAGCTTCGGCACAGAAACAGATGCAGGAAGAATACTGATGGACTGAAGTGATTAAATAACAGAAAAGTGAGAGCACAAGGAAAACTATCAGTGGATAATGTTGTGTTGTTTCCTGATCAACAAATATCTTGCTGCATTTTTTTTTTTTACTCTGCGGTGTCATGTGAGGTCAAGGAACCACAATGACACCGGGTGTCGGGTCTCTGCTGGATACAAAAGACTCACGGCGGATAGGAGGTGTTAGCTGAGATCAGTTATTCTTTTACAATGAATCTGTTTACATGCACATATTTTTTTCCTAATAGCTCTGCAGATCATGATGCAGCTAATACTCTTGGTCATAAAAGGTTGTTTATAGGCACCGTCTTTCTCTGCTCCCGGAGAAAATCTGCATGAATTTTTGAGGATAATAAGTCCAACTCAGACAATGAAAACACAAACAGGTATATGTCCAAAACATCTAAGAAATGTTGCTGACTTGCTGATTGGAGTTATTTGATACTTGGATAATGATAACCTGTCATGATGTTTGTACTTATAAAATAAAAAACAAGTGTTGTGTCAGATACAAGCTAAGCAACTTATAGACTATACTAATGATCAAAAAAAGTTAGCATTTTTTCTAAAACAGCCAAACATCAAGCAAGTGCAGTAACAAAAGACATAATTTAACGAGCCACTTAATATTGCTTACACATCCAACAGCAAAAAGGCCAGCCCGGCGTCTGTCTTGCAGCCTTTGATATCGCAAATCTCTTCCCAACGACTAAAAGCCAGACCGAAATTGACTCTTGTCTCTTGCCTCTTGCTCCGTCACTCCCTTTTCCTCCCTTAGCATTCTCCTCTGTCGTGATGTCCATAGATGTTGCCTGTTCGCCCCGGCTCTGGTGCCTATTTGGATGCCAGTCCCCACCAGCCTTCCCCACTGGCAGGTCAGCAGCAGTTAGCGGGTATTTTGGCAACAAGCAAAGCTGTCAGTCCCTCAGGAAACTACATAAATCACTGAGAGTTGAGGCTGAGGAGCCTGAAGACATCAGAGGGAAAACGAGACAACAGAACAGCAAATCCTATGCATATACAGTATATCTTTACCATAATACAAGGAAATGTAACTGGTTATGAAATAGTCTCTACAGAAAACAAGTTCCTTGTAGTTGCTGGCAGACAAAGACATACACCTGCATATGTGCACAAAAAGAGATCTATATACTAAAGCATGAGTGAAAAACATCTGACATTAACATCTCCATGAAATATGATCCAGTTTCAACAAAATTAGTGGCATAGTGGGTGGTGTTTGATGTCGTGCTGCAAAGCGTTACTCCGGGGGTTCTCTAAAGTTTTGCAGACTGTGTGCCAATTCAGGGAGCCAGCATAAGATTGAGAGCAGAACCCATGAACTTGTGGTAGGATTTGTGAGCGAGCGCTGAATTCACCAGATATCACTTTGTCCCCTGAGGTCCAATGAGGGAAGAGTTGATCCCGATTTTTCCTGAAACCTCCTCCTCAACCACACAGCTATTTTTTTCACAGTGGTCTTCCTATCTCACTTCCACATGAAACGGCAATGTCGTCCATTGAGAGACAGAAACAAATTGATGACAGAGTCCTTGTAACGCTCACAACGTGCCACTGGTTGCCATGCAACCAGCAGGTTTCTATAAGTTGTCATTCCTAACTTGAAGAGACAGAAGCTTGTATGGGGAGCCCAGTTCATGGTATATTGTATTGAATGTGGGCTATTTAATGTGAGTATTTAAATTGGTCTTGCAGGAGAACATATCTGGCCACCTAACTTAGCCTTAGACTTCACTTTATTGACTAACTAAATAGTGCAACAACAGCTGGTGTTCAGGGAGCAGAATGGGAATGGATGAGGTCCCATTCTCCCCATGAGAAGTCAGTGCACCCTCAAAATGATTCTGAAATTGTTTTTTTAAGGTAAAACAGTGATATAATTCTGCACTGAAATGTAACTGAGCTTCATCAATCATACTGGTATTGTTGCATTCCAGCAATATCAGCAGACTGGGGAAAACAGAAGAAATTGTCGTTCTTCTGACTTGGAAGAAGAAGGAGGTTACCACTTTGCTGGTAACGTAGTCACACCATCGAAACATCATAAACAACCATCCTTTACTGTGTTTGTGGAAATCAGTGCTCATACTGCATTTTATTTAGATGTAACTGCTAGCAATGGTGGTTTTGCAGCTGCTGTATCAGTGGTTTGTTGACACTTCTCTGTTATGTTTCACCAAGTGGGAGATCACAACAAGTCAGACAATGATATGAATGAGCGCTCATGATACATTTTGAATGATAGGATGTGAACACAGCGTTACATTTTGTTAGCGATGATTGTCATGTCAGCCAGTGGAAACATCTATTTGCTGCCCTGAAAATGCCTTCAAGCTGGCAAACAAATAAACATGTCTCTGTTTGTAACAGAGGATGTGTGGCTTCAACTGACCTAGTCTCCCACAAGCGTGAAAGGACATTGTCACATATCAAAAGCACTATAATCTATAAGCAGCATCAGTTACAGCTACTGCACTTTGTCACATGCTGAAATATAACCATCCTCGTTAATTACTAATACGAGCTACTGATTTTCACACTTCTGCCTCCTCTCCTTCTGTGGAGCATATTTTCACCATATCCTGTTATTAAAGCATGGGAGTCCATTCTGAAGGAACTCCCCTCATGTCTGTAAGGAAATGAAAACAAAACAAATGTCTGGCTTTTCATGCTTCAGATAAACAACACCCACGTTACGCATGGCTCGCTCGATTTTTCAAATCCCGCTTCATCCCCAACTTTGAATTATAATTGTGGGGCTGTGACATTTTTCATGTGATTTATTCTATTGTCCTGAGTCCTCCGGCCATGGCCGCCCCGCCACCCCGTCCCCTTGCCACCGGCTTTGACAATCCCGGCCTTTGTCTTTGCAATGAGAAGCAGCATTCTTCCAGAGGGATGACCTCCTCTGTCTCCACAGGGGCTGGCACTGAGGACGCGACCCTGCCCGAGGATTGGATAGCACACACCGGATGCTGTGAACGAAATTCGCTCGTTGTCACCCCGGCTCTGCTGCTCATATGTGCACGGAGCACGCTCTCCATACCCCGGGAAGGGAATTTGATGGATCCCTCTGTTCATCACAGCTGACACATCAAGGCCCAGCAACATTATCAGCACCTTCACCATCAACACAGAACAGGATATTGTGAAGAAAGTGGATCACTTAAGTAAGTATTCATACATTCATTCTTACCCTTTATTATTTACATTTCATTGTTATTAGAATTGTATTGTATTCAATAAATTGAGGGTCAATGCTCAGATATATCGCTGTTAAAACAATGGTCCACTGGGACAAAGAAACAACATCTCCTTGTGTTCGGCACAACAAAACTCAAGCAGCACCTGAAGGGAAGACGCTGAGACGAGAGGTGCTGCAGTGGGAAACTCTCTCAGAGGCTCATTCTGAAAATCCCCCAGCACCTACAGATTGGAGGTCCGAACACAGCCATGCACCAAAGCACCATGCGAGGCTCAGCTTTTACATGGGACTGTGCAAACATCAGCACATTGCCAGACACAGTAATGCATCAGATTACCTGCAGCTGTCTATCAAACAGAGACACATGCACAGGTCCCCGTTAGGATTGAAGGGATTAATAACAGTTGGCTGGGTTCAGATGGCAGTAATGAGGATTTAATGAGAGGAAAACACAACATACAGTTCCCCTGATAATGTCCCTCTGTGGTGAAGTTATTTGCAACTAAAAAATATATTTTCTATCACTGGAAATATTGTCAAACTCACCGCAAAAGGAGCACGACAGTTTAATTGTGTTTATTGTTTGCAACGGGCCGCCACCTGCCTGCAGGACTGGAAGATGAGCATGGACCTGCTCTGCTGTAATGAGGGTTGGATACAGTTTGCAGTGTCAAGGCCAGGGCTAATAGGCTAGAGGTTGAATGCACAGGAAAATGAATGCAAAGGTGTGGTCATTAGTGCTGTGGGCCATCATCACTGAATCATTTCATCAGTCTTTTGCTCTGCACAGTGATCTCCAAGGATCTCTCATCCGCCTGCCCTCAGATTGTATCCGCCTCACAGGCCTTAGTAGCCCCTGCTTCTCGACTGTCATTAGCACACACAACATTATGGATCTCCCAGCTGAGATGGGATTTAAAAGACCCGTCTCTGAGATGTTTGATATCAAGAGGGGCCTATTTATAGTTTTCATGTGCCGTGCCATACATTCTAAACACACAGTGAGGAGCTTTCGATCTTTTTAAGTGCTGAGTGAGGCTGGCACCATTTTCCACTCCCGGCTCTTTGATCCAAGGTCTGACATTAGTGAGTGCTGGATTGGAGTCATTAGGTTTGTGATGTAGACCTGAATCTGTTTCCAACACTACAGCCTCACTGCCAGCCCAGGTCCATATGTGTACCTGTGCTGATCGGTTATTGATGGTTCTGTTTATTCATCTCTCTTGATGCCAATAGAAGACATCCTTTGAGCGCAGCTTTGCACAGCACGATCACAGCACGATCACAGCACTGCACGCGAACAGATACAAAGTGAAGGATAGCCACAGTTCAATATTTAACACCAAGTAAATGTACAGAGGTCCCTTTGTGCCATTTAGGGGAATTATCCCTCCTTCTGGGCATAAACGCTGTTGACTGGTGTTTTGACAGGCAACACTTAAATTGGCTTCATGGTTCAATGCTTGCACACAGTTAAACTGCTGTGTTCACGGCTGAGTTACTGCAGCAAATGAAAACAATGCTTTCTAATGTAGATGCATCAAACCTAATTAATCCATGATACATACACAGAATTAAATATACCCCCACATCTTATAGATGATTATATTCCATTATTGTTGTTCCTTCTACTTTATAAATGAATCTTAGCATTGCATTTGTATGCTGGAGTCAGAGTTTTGTATGCTGACTCATCCACCCCCGTGTAGAGGTCATCACCAAGTGGGCAGGCCTGCTGCGTTTGGTGATGGGCAGGGACACAAGCGTCTGAGGCACTTTGCATCATAGATGTTGCATTGTCGAAGTCAAAAGCCCATCAGCATTAGACCTTATCTTTATAATTCATCACACATCAAACAAATAACACAAATTCATTCATTTTTAGCTAGTTTGGTATAACGGTCTTTATTTGTGCTTTCTTAGCTGATGGCTTTAAATTAGAAATCCCTACAAAAAGAGAAGCCCAGGAAATGTGACCTGAGCTCCAGCATATCCACATCATGTGACCCCATGTGACCCCAACTTTGTAGTTTTGTGGGAGGGGGGGGGGGGGCTTCTCTTCCTACTGACTATGAGTACTTTTATTGTCTCAGCAGCTCTCCTGTAGCAGTTAATGGTGTGTTGATTGTTTGTTTTATAAAATACACTTTTCACTGTGTGAAGGAAGAAACAAGGCAGATGTTTATACTGCAAAGGGACTGACTTATCAACTCTGTCATTCAATCCAAAACAGGACTGTGGCATAAAAATAAGATTTTAAATTTTATATTTCTGTCTTGCCTCCTTTTTGCCATTATGTACAATGAAATATGGAAATTAGTCTGTGCTGCTTTATCTTGGAGTTCATTTGTATACTGTATACTACATTTTTTGTTGTAATCCCCCAAGGGATGGAAGTGAAAAAACATTACATTAGTTAATAGCCTACATCAGTTATCAAAAGAGATTGACAGAATTGCCTAAATGTGTGTGATTTGATTAAAGAGATATTTCAGGGATTCAGTAGTTTTGGGGAATTTTACTGTTTTTCACACTTTTCCAGAGTCGGACACAAATAAATAAGTTTTTTATGTTTTTGCTGTAGTCTGACAAAGTTATGTCAAACACCAGTATGAGGTTATCCTGGCTCAGTTGTTGAGTTTATAGTGTATGGCATTCAGGAATACAAAGGAAAAGGGCAGGTGAAGGGGGCCCAAGTTTTGGCTGAGAGGAGGCCAACAGTGATAGACATCATATATATTGGTATTCTTTAGTAAAGTCTAACTATATAACTATGTATCATTCACAATGATGCAAACCTAGATATAAAGTCGTGTCAAGCAAAACACCAGTCGGCGAGTGAAGTCATGTCATTGCTGTCCATGACAGCTACTGCTGGTTAAAGTGCACATGCTGACTGAGATGATGCACCTTCAGGACAGCAAGCTCACTGAATTTTGACTGAGAGGGATGATTTGTGTTTTACTGCAGTACATCTGTCAATAAGACAGTCTAGTTTGTGGTTTTATTTTCATCATTAGTTATTCCAGCCAAGAAAGTTTTGTTTTGGCGCCCATTTGTCTGGTTGTATATTAGCTTGCAGGATATGTAAGACGACTAGTAGATGGATGCTACTTGGTGATTTGGTGGAAAGAAACCACTTTTTGCTCACAACACCTAAACTGTATGATGTAGACACATTTTGTTTGCCCTTTACCATTCTGTGGTATGTGTGGTATATGTTAACACATTTAGAATCTGTGTATGTAGGTGAGAGTACATCGTTCCACTGTGTTTCACCTCATATTCAATTCTGCTGTGGTTCCTTTCAGCCATGACACAATTCACCTTAAAATGAGGATGCAAAATGGTGAGGAGGCAGAGAGCCAGTCATTGTTTTTTTTTTTTTTTTCAACGTGATGTGCATTGCTAATTAGCTTGTCTATTTCAATGACATACTGTTCAAACATGGCCCTATTAAACCTGATGTGTTAATTAGCTAGCACAACCTTTGATCTCAGGCTGGGGTTGATGCTTTTTAATCAAGGACTAATTATGTCTAAAGACTTGTGATTAACCAGCAGATGATTTGTCTCACAAAAAGACTCCTGAAGAGAAGGGAAACAAAAGCACACACAGTGGTTGGAGTCTCTATTATTGCAATCATCAATACAAGTGTTGTACATTGAATGCTGCAGGGCTTCTGGACTGCGGGAAACAGATGGTCAAATGTATAATCAGAGAACTGAGAGAAATATACATATACACTGTGAGATCTGTCTATTTTGATTCTTTTTCCAACCTTCATCCACAAAAAAACTTGTAGCTGATAACTCAAGCAAATTTCATCTAAACTAAGTAAGAACTGCCTGGCTGTAAATTGCCTGAAACACAAATTAGCTTTTGGTACTGAGTCACAGAAATAATGCAAATAAAAAACAGTTGTTTATGGTTCCAAGTTATGCATGCATAAAATATTTGCCCCACATGTTCGGCATGCCTACAAGGACCTAATCATGAATCATTAGTGTTCCCACTTTTGAGTTTTCCAAGTAACCTCAATCAAAGACTAAACATGTCTAGCACCATGCAAGTCTTAATATGTCCAAAAGGACACATACGCAGTCGTCTTTTCTCCAGGCCTCTTTATACAGAGCGTACAGTTCAGTAGCCATGTGCGCTGGCTATAAACATAGGTAAGATAATATGATTAGCATGTATATAATGTTTTTTTATCTAAAGCGCTTTACTATTTCCCTTTCATCCATTTCACAAACACAGTGATGGCAGTGAGCTAACATGCAGAGTAGCGGCCAAACCACCACAAGAACTGAGATTTGGGGTTCAGTGTCTCGCTCTAGAAAGAAGGTAGAGGAAGGTTGAAATTGCCAACCTGTAATTTATGGGCAACATGGTCTACCTCATGAGCCACAGCCGCCCATATAACACACTGTATGAAAGTATGTATGTATGTATTAAAACACTGAGGGGAGGGTGGAATTAACTGTACATTTCCACAGCACTAATTCCATCACAACAACTACAGTGAGTCGTGTCACTCACCACTCTGCTGCTCTGAGTTTCTGAGTTTCTCAGAAATGTTTTTGTTTTTAGTGCATGCAAATTCACTTCAGCGGATTCCTCTCTGCCATACTGATGGATGTTAGCAAAATTCATCGTCGCCTGATGTTTTTACACAGTACAAGCCTGTAAAGGCAAGACTGCAAAACTTTTAGTGTGAACATTTTGAAGGATATTTTGAATTCAAATTTTGGTACCTAAAAACCGGCTTAAGGGAACTAATGCTGTGGAAACAGAGTGCTACACTGAATTTATCAAAACAGCAAGTAAACATGGAGGAGGTTTTGAGTTTGCACTGATCAGGAGAACTAAAAAATAAAGGCCTGACTCTCTGCCACTGAGGTAAATAAATCAGAGTTGAGAATTGATAGTACATACATGTAACTATCAAGAACATATTAGCTGAATCAGGGAACTGGGAACAGTGAATCCATACTGTCTTTGACTGTGTCGTCTGTTTACAAGCAGGAAAGGGCTTGACCCTTTCAACCACACTGTATCCCTCTCAAAAAGTCCACTCAAATGTTCTCTGTAGTACATCAGTATGCTTTAAAATCAGACAAAAAGAAAGCTCGGGGCATTTTCTGACCCATTTACTGTTGTGCAGCAGTTGCAGAAGCCCGAGACTGCCTCTTCACACAATACCTCCTTCCTTGTAGTTTGTGCCTTGCAGCTACAGTGTGTTGATGTTCAATAGAGAGCCACCATTTATGGACTTCAAAATGCAATTCACATCTAGTGATGGGCCATCAGATTGGGAAACTCAGTCAACCAGCTCATCCATTCACAGGCTAACGACAGTATGCTAAATATAACTCTAAGAGCAGTGAATATCTCCTTTAACTCTGAATATCTCGTGACAGCAACATAGAACATAACTGTCTTTCATAGCAAAAACAATAAAAACATATTCTTAGCATAATTATACAGTAATTTAGAAGAACTGCAAAATTGGAAACAGCCCCCTTTATATATAAATGATAAATAAAATTGTTTAGAATTGCATGTATTTAGTTCAAAAAATTCAGGAAAATTCAGAAAAGAGTGAAAAACTATAACAGTCATTGTATTGGATATGCAATCAAATCATTTCAGAGATGTAACTTCAACAACATCCAAAACAATATTTACGAAAAACACAACAAAAAACTATTTTGTTAGTTTTGTCTTTTCAGTGAGATGTAAAGCTGGAACACTTCATTTCACTGCTCTTTGGTTCTCATGTTTGTGAACCACATCATGTCATTTTGCCATGCAGGTAGTGACATGACTCAGGTCTGACCTTGGAGATGCCGAAAAGACGAGACATCGTCGCCATTGTGTTGATTGTGTTGCCTTGGACCCTCCTCATCACTGTTTGGCACCAGAGCACCATCAGTCCTCTGCTCACTACCCTAACAGGTAAAATTTGAATTCATCAAGAGCATCGTTGATGTTTTGAGATTGTTTTGAGTGGACATTTACCCATTAATATTTATCATAGCATTATTCAGCAAAGGTGAATTACACATATGCATTACTTGCAGCATGCATATGTGTCAGTGTGTTCTCACTTCTAACCTCAGGAAGAGATGTCACATGTTGATAACATGCTATGAAGCCAGAGTGTAATACACCCTAATTGGGTCTATTTACCTACATGATAACAACGCAAGTCAAGTAGCACAAGGTATCATCAGTACTTGACAGGCTCATTGTAATAATTTTCCTTCCTGGCCAGAAAACAGAAGGGATGGTCGCTCCATCTCCAGGAATGCCTTTGCTGTCAATGACTCCTGCTCACTTCAGAACCGGGACATCGTGGAGGTAGTGCGCACTGAGTATGTCTACACCCGGCCTCCGCCCTGGTCTGACATCCTTCCCACGATCCACGTCATCACACCCACCTACAGCCGGCCAGTGCAAAAGGCAGACCTGACACGTATGGCCAACACCTTGCTGCACGTGCCCAACCTGCACTGGATCGTGGTGGAGGACTCACAGAGGAGGACCACTCTGGTCAGTCGTCTCCTTCATGAGACAGGACTCAACTATACCCATCTCAATGTGGAGACGCCTAGGGACTATAAGTCAGTTGATCGCAGGTTACCTCGGGGTACCTTACAGAGGAACCTGGCCCTGCGGTGGCTCAGAGAGACTTTTGGCGGAAACAGCAGCCAGCCTGGGATTGTCTACTTTGGAGATGATGACAACACATACAGTCTGGAGCTGTTTGAGGAAGTAAGGACATAGAATACATTGCAAAACAAAATCAAACATGACATAGAGATGAATTACCACTTAAAAGTACAACGACTCCTCCTCCTTATCGTTTCACTTCTTACTTGTCTGTCTTTATGTAAATCTACATTTTGAGATTCATGCAATTTAAGACATGAGTGACTTGTATCTCTGTCTCTGTTTCCATTGACTAGATGCGTTCTACCAAAAAGGTGTCTGTGTGGCCTGTTGCCTTTGCGGGTGGCCTGCGGTATGAGACACCTAAAGTAAACGCCTTGGGCAAGGTGTACGGCTGGAAAACAGTATTTGACCCACACCGGCCCTTTGGCATCGACATGGCTGGTTTTGCAGTAAACCTGCCCCTCATGTTGTCTAAACCCGAGGCTAGTTTCAAGTTACGTGGGGTGAAGGGAGGATATCAGGAGAGCAGTTTATTAGAGAAGCTGGTCACTCTCAATGACTTGGAGCCAAAAGCTGCTAACTGCACTAAGGTAAGAAAAAGAAGCTCTTGGAATTTTTGAAATGATGTGCAAACAAAACGGCAATAAAAATAAGTTGTTTCTGTAAATGCTGCTCCTGTAAAAGTGTTGTGTGTGTGTGCTGAGATTCCCAGTTATTGTAACAATTTGTTCCTGAAGTCAGTAAACTGTCATCTTATAGCCAATTTAAAATGTGCTACATTCTCCCGCTATACATTGTGTGGCAGGTATGATGTAGTAATTACTACAGCAAAACACAGTGAGCCAAAATGTCTTTTTCAGTGTTTCATCATATTGATTGTTTTTCTCCACCCCTTTCTTCTTACCCACAGATATTAGTGTGGCACACACGGACAGAGAGGCCTGTGTTAGTAAATGAAGGCAAGAAAGGATTTACAGACTCTAACGTGGAGATATGACATACTTCATCTGAAACAGGTAATAACAGAGATTTAGAAATTCACATTACTATATTTCCACACAATGAGTAGTATTTGCCAAAGCCCAGCCAGATTTCCAGGTGCCCACTTTCTGCTCTGTACTCTGCGGC
>JBCAUF010000028.1:25377850-25388672 GCA_038406115.1 Haemulon aurolineatum
CCTGCAGGACGAACACACAAAATAAAACCCACAGTGAGGCTGCAGATTACCTTGAAGCTAACTCGACGTGTGAGCCGGCTGCTTCGCCCCATTACTGCCCTCTCAGAGTCTTGCACCGTCTGTGTGTCGGTGAAGGGAGATGGATCTTTATTTCAGGGGGGGAATAGCTGCGGGGCCCGCTACGAGGAGCAAGTAGGTGTGAGGGGTTAAAGCAATTAGCGCACATCTCTGTCACATCCCGGCAGGGGAGCAGATTTCAGATGTTGTGCCAGCGGAGCCGCTCGCTCCCCCGTTTCTCCCGGCTGCCCCTCTCGTGGCCCTGCCGTGGGCCGCACATTTCCAAGTCTTTCTAAATAGTCAAGTCCTAATATTTACTTCTCGCTTTCAGGCCCAGGCAGAGCGGGAGCTGGGCGCAGTCTGTCGGCGCAAAGGTGGGAGGGGGGGAGCGGAGGTGGCAGCCAGAACTGATGCCCTCATTAATTCTGCAAGGGGGAAACAAACATTTGTCCTTTCGGGGGCCCTTGTGTGACTTTGTGGAGGGGGCGCAGCTGCAGACTGACAGGGGCACTCTTGTTGGTCGGGTTCACGTTTGCATTATGAAGCCGTGTGAGTGTGTGTGTGTCAGCGAACAAAAGAACTTGTGTGGCTAAATTTGAGTCCGGCAGCAGACTGTGTGTGTGTGTGAGTCGGACAGGCCGTAAGTTTGTTTTGTCGTGCGAGCTCCGAGCTGTGTGTGTGTCACGCCGAAAAGTGTCCCTCCTCGCTTTTTTTTTTCTCGTGCGTTTTCGTGCCGCCGTTGTTTAAAAAAAGCGGCGTGACCCCCCACCCCCGTCTCGCAGCGGAATGACAATAACATTGAATAGAATTGAATTTCCACAAACAGCCAATCAGCGCGGCGCAGCATTGGAGTCAAATTTAATGTTTATCCCACGTCAAGTAAATGATTAAGGAAGCCTTTTCTCTCTCTGTCAGCACCAAAGTCTCAGGAACAAACAAAGACGGCACAATGAGCCTCTGCTGTGTAGCTCCACAGACGTGCGATCAACACAGTGTCAGGTCTCTCGGTAAGCGATTGTCCAGCCTGTCATAAATGGCGCAGTTTTGTTGTGTGTTGTGTTTATTATTGCAGTTTGCCCCCCTCCTCCCCCCTCTTTCCCATTAGACCATTTAACTTTGGCAAATTGAGACGAGGACGTGTGACATGTTGTTTCCTCCTCCCTCCTTCCTTCAACTCTCTATCCCTCTCTGCTCCGGAGCCAGACTATTGCCTGGGAAGTTGGATGCATTCCTGCACGAATCCGCTCCCCCAGAAGAATTATTTGCATCACAATCTTTGCTCCTCGGAGCGCCACAATTCACGGGATTGATAATGGCAGACACTCAGCCTGTCACAACATCGGCGATGACAGATTTTCATGTCATATCATGACAAACACTCCAATGAGCAGCTGCATTTGTCACGAGAGGCTGGAGGTATTAATGTAAATTATTTCAGCGGCGAGGGGCTTTTATGAACATGATCAGTTAAATATGATCCTAAAATGTCATGTGAATATTTAATTGCTTTCTTTTACGGTGAGTAAAAAGATGCACCATATGACTTCCAGGATGGGATGCTTCACAAAAATACTTGAAATGCAATTAATTAAGAAGTTAGCATGAAAATAAAGGCTGAAGTTTTTCAAAATAATTTCCTTTGGAAGATTTTAATTTCATTTTTCCCCTTTGTAGATTTATTTTCTCTCCTTTCAGTTGCACTTATCTGATATGAAATGAGATTTGCCCTAACCTCTCCATCAGTGGGCTTCTTGTAGTGAACCTCGGCTCAGGCGGGGGTAGTGGGTGGTGGGGGGGGTAGAGCACTCCTCACGCTCAATACCTTTGACAGAATGAACACAGAGCACTTCACAGCGACCGGCGGGCCTCTTCAGCGCGCGGACCCTCACACTTCTCCTCCAGCCTGCCAACCCCGGGGGGATTAGCGCTACAGCCTCGGCGGTTCCCCCCCCCCCCCACCGCTGTCCCTCCACCCACCTACCCACCCACCCACCCTCTGACCCAACGTCAGCCCCCTAGCATTCCTCGCTGCGTCACATGGTGGGCCCTCGAGCCCCGGGCCCGGTGCTGCCCCGGGCTCGAGGGCTCGGAGCAGCAGCGGCGGCGGTGCCAACATTCCATCCTGACGGGCGTTTTGTTGGAGGGATTTCCTGTCGGCTTTCATGCCAACGTGGAACAATTACTGCCGCTCAACAATCACTGGCTGTGACAGGTGGACACTGGGCCAGGAGTGTCCCACCAATCATCTGTCTCTGGCTCGGAGTCGCCGCTCTGACCCAGGCGCTCGGGAGGCCGTCTGTGTTTGCGTACAATTTTTATTGAATTTGGTCAAGCAGGGAAGGGCACACTGTCAGGTCTGGAGAAGCTGTTGCCAGGTAACATGGAGCATCAAGCTATCACGGAGCAAACGAAAAGGAAGGAGCTCACCCTCAGGGGCCTTCCAGGGGCCCCCAGAAAATGTTTTCCTTTTCAACAGAGGTCACTCCTTCTTATCAGTTCAATTGTCTGAAGTTGTGCTGCACTTCGACCACACAAGGGCCATATTAGCTTTAAATTAGATCATGTTTAGCAGAGATTGAATCAACCTAGCCCCCTGAACGAGGTGCAGCTGTGTGTCCGGCTCTGTTTTGGCTGGGACACTGGGCGGAGGCTTTGATGAGGACGAGGGAATGAATCTCTGAATCATTCATCTTTGCTGCGTTTCACAGACACACCTTTGGTCCATCAGAGAGCCTGATCCAGACTTTTAATAGATGTATTTATATTTCTAACCTTGGCAGGACGTTGGTGGAGGGGGGTTGTGCTGGCATGAGAGGTGTTTTAAAGAATGGAAAATGTTAAAAGTTGATATTTAGCGTGTGTGCTCTCTGCTCTCCCTGTCACACGCACATGTGAGCTCACTTTCAATCGGCTGGTTTCTATTGAGGTGAAGGTCAGAGCGCAGATGAAATCGAAACGGCTTTAATAGAGGCTGATTAAAAGAGGACAAATGGAGGACTGGAGATCATTTGGCCCCGCATGAGAGCGTCTAGAAATCCTGCTCTCCATTCATGCGTACTGCGTCTCGGCTCTCCCCTACAGTACGTCGTCCCTCTCTCTCCGTCTCCAGCGCCGAGTCGGCAGAGTTTCTGCTCACTCCGAAGCTCACGTCCTCTCACTCTCTCTCAGCCGGTGCTTCGTCCGAACGCATTTGTTGCAAATTTAGCAAAATTAGATTCAACCATCTGCGCCCGAAAACCCGGCAGAGCAAAACAAGTGACAGTGACTTCTGCCGAAGGTAAATAGATTCCGAGAAGGAGAAATTTGGGCCGTATTTCCGAAAAGTGCCAAGCCCTCAATTGCTCTCAGATCTGCCCTCTCTGCCAAACAAGACCAGGGTTGCCGAGGCATTTTAGTTGGAATGACACTTTTAGTGCCGAGTTTAACTCTTGGTCGGAGGGTGTAGAGGAAGGAATTATCTGTCTGCGTTGCTGCCAGCCTGAGAAAAGAGATGTTTTGTCCTTGAGGCTTGGAGGGGCACATGTGATGGTCCCCACATGAAAGACCCTGTCTGGTTTTTTACGCTTTGATCGTGACCGGCCCTCGCTGGGAGGGACCATTTCATGTCTGCTTTTTTTGGAATCTCCGACGGCATCTTTGTTTGTTTGTGTTTGTTTGTTCTGCTCGTGTTTTGATAGATGATAAGTCACTTGGCCTGCGGCTGCCTTTCAGTGGCTGCTCTTCACATCTCGACGTGGCACAGGGCGCGTTCGAGCCGGCACCGGGATTGGCTGATTCGGAGACAAGACGGGCCACGAGGACAGACCTGGAGACCGTCTCCTCTGTTTTCTGTCCGCTGATCCTCTCGCAGGTAGTGAAGGAATTCCACATTAGCCGGGCTCCACTTGTTTACATTCAGATGTTGGTCTGACTGCCAGGCCATAGCTCCCCCTGCCAGAATCAATTACCACCGCCGGAGCTGCGGCTGCCACTAATAAAAGCTCAATGAGTCAGAAACCACCTTGGGTCTACGCGCGGCGACGTGCCGGGGAATCAAACTAGCGTACTTCCTCCTGCTCCACATGCCTGAGCAATGTGTCTGAGCAGCCATCGCCAGGCACGTATGATTTATGAGCACCTATGCGCTGATCTCCACAGCCTGACCCGCGCGGCCGAGAGGACGGGGTTACTTAACAAATCGTGTCAAAACATTGTTCGCTTCGGGAGGGTTCTGTGTTTTTCTTTGCTCTGACTTCTTTCCCCTCTCCACGTGTTCGCCCCCTCCGAGTCTCTCTCCTGCGGCTCTTTGTGCTCGGCCTCTCCCTTTCTCTGAATGCTCTACTGACCTTGCATTTTCCTTGTTTCCCTCAGCGCCGGGCTGCAGCAGCTGGACTGGCAGCGCTGGCCTCTGACTTGCCTCCATGGGGCCATGATCATTTCCTGTGCACCCCTCTGCCCTTTCTCTTGCTGACAGAGGCTCTAATCCCCTTGGCTGCACTCGGCCCGCTGCCTGCCAACAGTGGAGAAACATTACTTTTCAAATCTAAATTATTACCTGATGAGCATAAGTTTTTTTTTTTTCCTCTACCTTTGTTTTACCCAGAGGATAATGAAAACCGTGCAAAACGGCAGGTGCTTTTGGTCAAAGTTTTGTAAACTTGAATGCAAATGAGTGAAATTAGGTAGTAAATAAAATTAACAAGCATCATTTGGATTCACTAAAATGACAACAGTCTAAATAATAACATGATTTTGTTTCAGTGTCGACACACAACGTTCTGAGGCTGACGTGAAACAGGTGGCTACAACAAACAGAGAGCAACTGGTTGTATTATGATAAGGGATGAAATATAATTGAATATTGATTGTGATCCTGTTGCAATGTTAACCACTACAGTCACTGCAGCTATGAGGAGGGAAAGATTGTACCTCAGTAAAATAATATAGATAATATACTTTATTACAGCTATACTTAGTTTGCAAATTATTATGGCTCTACGTGCAGAACAAATGATGAACATAATGAATTGCTTATCTGATTGAATTGATTATCTAACATTATATAACCACCCAACAGATGTTGAAAATGAATAAATTCAACACTAAACTGTTTGTGTATCAGTAATAATGATAACTTATATACAATATAGAACCATATGTATCCATGCTACATATAAAAATATTATAGTGAAGAGGCCATTCATCTACACTTCTCTGTTGAAAGTGCAGAACTAACGAGTGTAATGGAGCATTTTATATTGTAATATTAGTACTTTTATTTTTTTAAAAAGCTTCAATAATTTTTTAATAGATCTTTTTCACTGCAGATGTTTTGATTTGTCCAAGCAGGAGAAACACAGATGTAACTAATAATGAACTATAGCTGCGTTCTATTCAAGTGTCCCAATGAGCCCTGCCAAAGAGAGACAATTATACTAATTTAAATACAATAGTATTACATACAATGTATTGTGATATTATATTTTGTTATATCAGTTTAATTCATAACTTCTGGTTCCAAACAGGAAAATAATTAGTAAAGCAGGTATGTAAGAAAAACATGTGCATGCATACATGAAACCATGTCTTTGGAAAGCATGCTCTGCTCTGTCTCGCACACATCTTTCTACCATGAATATCACATTTATCATCTTGAGCACATCGAGTTTTTACTATTACTGCCAGGAAACCCATATCACATCTGTAAACAAAACAGCAGCGAGCCAACATGTCGGATTTTTCTGATTATCAGTCTTGTTTGAGATACAATGTGGACTTTAAGTGAAGTTTAAATTCAATTTAACTGAAAATTGATTCAGTTACACCATTCATTTGATCCCAAAGCCAACAGAAACTAGCTTGCTCACAAAGTACCGGAGATGCTAGCTAGTGTGAGTTTAGCAGAGGTATGAGAGAAACAGAGTGTCATTTGTTGCTAGCTTTATTTAGACTTCTTAAAATAGCTAAATAACGCTCATGCTCTTCTCATTCAACTGCATCAATAAAACAGCTCGACGTGAAGCAGCTGAACTGCTGCCTATAACTGCCAAAAAGTAAATGCTGTGAGTAGATGAATAAGTGTGCACCCGGTGTAGTGTCGAAGGTGAGATGATTGAAATACTGTTACAATAAAGTACATTTTTATAAATACATTAAAAAAATGTAAAATGAACACATAAATAATACAACATGAAAGTGTGTACCATTATAAGAATTTAGAAATGTAAACGATGCAGCACAATCCCACTGACTGACGTATAGTCGGCTCTTGATTGTGTGCTGGAATCTGATCGTTAAAAGCTCATATGGCAGAAAGCGTCTGTCTGCGAGCACATACAGAATATTCAGACAAACAACCGCCGCAATTTATAACACACATTGTTTCTTTCGTGCCGCTCTCGCCCTTCAATATTAAAACAAATGACAAATTGAGATGTCATTACTGACAGTAATCTGAGTAGTTTTGTGGTTGCTCGGTCCCCCACATGCTCATGGAAATAACTCCACACTTCTGGGAACATAAAACCTCGCTCGACGCCAGCAGCTACACAGTAACAAATGCATATGCAAATAGGATGCTTGAATCACATCTGGTTGTACTGTCAGTGTGTGTTTGCGTGTGTGTTTGAGTGTGAGGGAGAGGGTGTCAGCCCGGGACACGGCATAGGAATTTGAGCTGGTCTGACGGCTACATTAAGATATGTATTTATATACTGTATGTGTCATGAAATTATCTCGATGTCACACTTTGGAAACCATCTGTCTGTCAGCCAGTTTGCCTGTCTGCCTGTATTTATTATCAGTCAGTGTGCCTGTCTGTCTGTCAGGTGCTGTCATGTCATAATGTATGGAGTGTTGTTGTGATGCCAGACTGTCCCGCGCCTCCTCTTACTTTCTAACAGTATTGTCCATCAAGTTTTGGAGCAAAAGAGCCCTAAGAACAGAGTGCTGTGGAAGAAAAACAGCCCCCTTTCATCACCAATTACAGGCCTGCTTCAGACATGGAATTACTCCACATAACTCTAAAGCCGCTTTATAAGTGGAGCATTCTCTACTCTGGCTTGAGACTGTAGGAAAAAGTCTATCTGGTCGTCCTTGATTGCTGCGTAAAACCTTGATAGCAGCCGTTATTAATCAATTAGTGGTGCAAAATGTTTGTAGTGCATTAGAAGGGCTTATATACAGAGCTAGCTTTATCTTAAACGGGCCTGGCAGAAAATACAGCTTTGCATATATTGCGTTTGGGAGTTTAAAACTTTGTGTTGTTACTACATAAACAATTTAGACAGCACCGCATCATCGGCAGCCAAGGCGGGAACATGGTATGGATCACCAATTACAAGCAACACACTCGTTATTACTTTGACAATATAAAAAAAGATATACATGGAGGGCTTGGTCCCAGATACATCTCTATATATGTTCAGTGACAGAAAGTCAAACATAATGGTTAATTTTACCTCAGAGACAGAGCTATACAGTATAATATGATCAGAACAAAACAGTCTGAGATGATGGCTTCAGCCAGCAGATACATACATTGTACATTATCATAATATCTCGATGATCCAATTGCAAGCATATGATAACATCTGTGTACTCAGTCAGTGTGATGCATGGTGGATTGTCAGGTTGCTTCAGAGGACAGAGACAGAGCTGAGATCAGATGTGAAAGGAGCTGTTGTGCTGATGCCAGTCAGTCCGGCTGATCAGTGCCAAACTTTGAACAGAGAGTTGGGTAAAACGCATCCAACTGGACTATCTTCAGCCTAATGAGCTGATAAACGACTCTAAGTGTCGTGATCGTTGTCATCTGAGCCGAATCACACCCTGACGGAGTTATAATGCGGTTAGCGGATGAGTGAGCACGTTGTTTTCCAGCGCATCTGCTTCTTTTCCTCCGCTCCTTTTTTTCTGAAGCGGCGGAGGAAAAGAGCTGCTCAGCCTCGCGTGTTGCTGCTGTACGTAGTCAGAACGCAAATACATCAACGCCTCGCAATCTCATGAATACTAATGTGCACTGGCGGTTAAAGGTTTCGACATCACGCTGGTTGTGACGTCGCGAAATCCTGCTGGTATTCTACGCGAGCTGAACTCAGATTTAAGGCGAGCACAGAGACACGTTCCTCCTTCAGCGCATTGAGGTAACAATGAGTGAACACATTTTTGGGTGCAAAAAGGTCCGTAAGCAAATCTGGAAAACGATCCAACTCAGAGGCGTATGAGCCAATGGGCTTTATTTGAAGTGATTAATGAACAATGAAATCCCAAGATTAGAAGATTTGGATTTAGCTGTACAAACTAGCTAATGCAAAGAGGCTCCATGTGATTTGCAGGCCTGTTCCTCCGGTTCCCTCCAATCTGGTGCTAACCTTTAATGAATCAGGGCCTGAGACCGATACTGCTGATGGGTGCTTTCAGTCCGTGTGTTTCTCTTGTGCCCTGTGGGTTGGGGTCTGCTGCCATGCTGGATTTCACTGATTGTGCTCCGTTGAATGGAAAACTGGCCTGAGTAATGAGAAGTGGATGTTGAGACACTCCTCACTGACAGACGGCCATTGAAAAAGATGTGTTTGTTTGCTTGAAAAATGCACCAACGAAAATTCGGCCATCAACTCGGATAAACATTATTAGCAGCCTCTGATAGCAGCCACAGGAATATACAGCGTTTCAGTCGTGGCTTTGATGTTTCCTGTACTGTCATAAACATTTATACTTCAAATAAAACCATATTTCATTTCTCACACAAGCTGTTTATGAGTCATTATGCTCTCGAGCGCTGCAATCTTTTGCATCGCACCCTCTATTTGTAATGACAGCTAGACACAGCAGAGAGGAAAGATGGATCAAATATTTACTCTCTCCATTGTTCTCTTGGTGGCCTCTCCTCCCTCACATGCTGAGGTATCCAATAGATGTAAACAGATTCATCTGAGGAATCATTAACAAATGGGATTTGGCAGCATGTGAGGCTCTTTTCCCCGCCTTCAGTCCTCTGTGTCGTGATAGGCCGCGGAGAGGCGTCCCCTTAAAGCAAGTGTCCGCAGAGATCACATTGACGGGACTTGTTTCTCTCTCTGCTGTTGATTTAGAGGTTTGACATCATTACAGGATAGCATGCAGCACTTAGCAGGAGGACAAATATTATTATAATTCATGCTGTCAAATCAAATTCCTCTCAGGCATCCAGAGTGCTAATTAGAAAGCTGTGGCATGATGCCCATGCGGCCCGATAAGGCCGTACCTCTGGTATTTAGCTATAAACACTCATCTTTTATCTGCATGGCAACACAAACAAACAAACCAGCGCTTTGAAATTACCTCGCAGACTGAGAAGTCATGTTTGTCTGTAATCACACATTACCTCACATAGTGTGACCAGAGTGTGTGATTACACACGTTTCTGCCCGCGAGGAATTATTTGATTTCTAACGGCGGAGCAACACGTGAGGAAGGTGAAGCGACGCCGTCGAGTCAGGACACATAGCAGAGACTTGTTTTACACGAGAATTACACGCAGCCAATATTATTCTTTCTCTGAACAACCTGTGAGTCAAGGTAAGCATCCAATAATGCTTAGAGGGCTGTTTCCATATTATTATTTATCCTTCAATTGAATGCTGAATGTTTTTACAAAATGTGATCTTCTTTCTTTATGAACATATTGCTTGACATTTTATTCAACAAACTCAGGTTTTGATATGAGCACAGATGAAATGACTAGTGAATTAAATGGATGTTTGTCCTCCGCCATGTTTTTCATAACCTAATATTTTTTAAATAAAAGTACCAAAAACCACTGCTTGTAGCTACTCAAGTGTTAACATTTGTTTTTTCTCTCCTTTGTCTTCTGTTCTAGTGAACTCAGCGTTGGTTTGGACTTTGGGACTGTTAGTCGGAGGAAAGCGGCAATTTGATTATGTGGGCTCTGGGAACATTTTATGGAACAAACAACGAATGGATTAACTGAGAAAATAGGTAGATTGATTGATAATGAAAATGATCGCTGGTTGCAGCCCTAAAGCACTCAGAGCGCTATAAATGAAATTCATCTGGTGAACACAAGCACAACAAAAAGAACCAAAATGAGAATCATGACAATAATAATGAAGATAATAAATTAAAGACAAATGTCCCCAGTGAGTGCAGTGTTTGTCCTTCTGTGTTAATTGAAATATCTCCCGACTCTTATGACTATCACTCAACCACGCTTTAATAAACTCAGTCAGAGCAGCCTAATAAATCTGCTCTCGCTCCACTCTTCCCTTCACCCCACTAACAAAGAGCGTGGGCAGAAAGCAGCCAAAGGGTATTTTGTTTCTGCTGAAATCCCAAACCGGAGCATTGATGAGGACCTGAGATGTGGCGCTCGCCGGGGGAACAAAGAGATTTTATTGGAGTCCGTCCCTGCAGGGAGTTTCTGGCCTTTACTGAGCTGTCCCTGGTGCTCCCTGTTGTGGTGGGATTACGGGGTGAAGGCCCATCTGCCCCACTGGAGTGAGCCGCAGAGGTCAGGCAGGCCCCGGCTGATGGCCCCTGCCCCCCCCCATGACATTCCTCTGCACATGATGCAAACGGGCAAACCTGACACCCTGACGCTCTACTTAATTGTATTTTTATCACTAATGACTATTTCTGAAAAGGTTTTAAAGCTATTCAGCCTATATTCTCAGCATGAATCATTTATATTTGTTCTGTTAGAGCGATGTTATACACTCTTAGAAATTAAAGGTCTAAGTAGAACCATATAAGGTTCTTCGGCTTGTCCTCATAGGAGAACCCTTTT
>JBCAUF010000028.1:25389861-25400322 GCA_038406115.1 Haemulon aurolineatum
TTTGCTGACTGTGCACTTTCAAATGTTTCCTACATTGTACGGACTCAGAGAAAGCCATAATTTCAATTCAAGGCGTTGATGGCATTGTTTACCGCTTTACGCCTGCTAGTTGCTGTATGTCCAAGGGAAACATTAGGTGGGATGTTCAGACTGAAAATGGTCTGCACTGTTTTGCTACGGTTTACAGGCTGAATGACATATTTCCTCGTAACATTGTGCAACGCCGGGTTTCCAGGTGCATTTTCTCTCATTCTGTGGTTGTGTCAGAGGTGTTATCCAATCAGCAGCAACACGTGCGTAAACTCTGCTGCATTAAAAAGCCAGAGCAGATGCGTTCATAGCAGGATGATCAACGCGGCACTGTTTACATTTCTCTTTTTTAAATGAATAAAACTTGAATACTTTGTACACTCGAGTCAGAACCAGTTGGATTTTGAGGCTGTTTATCAATGAAGACAACAACTCCCAGGATCCCGCAGCGTCATCAAACTGGAGTCTGTTTTTATCATTTTGATTGAGAGGCTACTACAGTGGCTGCAGTCACGTACTGTGTGTTGAAAGAGTCTTCTGTGGGAAAAGCTCTGCGGTTCATAGGGAGCGACGTGTTTCTACTTTTCCCATAGCAGCTGCAGCCGTGGCGTCTTTGTAATATGCGAGGAAATGTGAAAGTTGCATGAGAGGAAATAACCACATCTGAGAGGACAAAGGACAGAGCACCACCTGCAGAAAACCATTTGGTCGCTCTCAGCGGGTGGAGAGTCCATAAGTGACAGCATAATATCATTAGACAGTCTGTAGCGTCTCACCTGACGTTACCCTTTCCTCGAGCACAGATTATATTTTTACACTGAAATCTTTTTTTTTTGCCTGAGCAGCTCTGAAATCTCATTAATTTGCTTTCACTGTAAAGCCTTCTTGTGACTCTCCATCTGTTATATGACTTATTAGCAGTGAACTGTTTGTCCTTGTGAGCCAGAACACCCAGAACTGACATTTAGGGATGATTTGTTTAGCTTGCTCTGATCAGAAGGAAAGGGTCACATGCCGGCGATCCTTCACTCACCAAACAAAGATGTACTGAAACTGTAAGCATCTGCCACAGGACTGGATCCAGCAGGTGTTTAACTACATCAGACAGCGAGCTCAAACATTTCAGCGATCTCTAATCTTCTATTGTTCTTCCTGCATGTGTTTGTGCGCGGTTTTTTTTTCAGTCCAAAGCTTCGAGCTAGCCAAACTGGCAAGTCAAAGTCCACCCGATCCAACTTGGCCCAGGCTGAGTTCCTAAGCTATAGCTCAGTTCTGCTATCTGTACCGGATTAGATCTATCCCCTTCCCTTTGTCTTCCCCCTCCTCTTTTATTTCTCCCCTTCTGTCTCTCCCTCTCATGTTGTATAAGGTGTACCGAGAGTCTGGGAACACAGAGGAGGAGGCAATGCTGGTCAGGGGAGACCACTAGAATTTAGCTTACATAAACTGTGGAAGTTTTTACAAAGCGCTTTACTGGTCCCTTGTGAAGGAATATGAAGAACATCAACCAATATAAACTCAAATCATAAAACCAAACATGGTTACGTATGAGTAAGTGGTTTCCCATGATTGCAAAATCAAAAATGTGCGAGTTCCGCTCGCTTGCTCGGCTGACCCTGCCCACCGTGGTGGACATTACCTCAGTCTCCAAGTGTGACTCTTCCCCCAGAGCCGTTGTGACTCGATCCTTTTGGATAGGCGAGGCAGGAGGTCGTCGTGCCGTTGCGGTGTGTGCTGTGTGCTATCCAGTGTCTCCGTGGGGGAGCCGCCGCCGTCAGAGCGTTCGGATCCCGCTGCCCGAGGCCCTGTGTGCTGCTAAAACAGCGCAGAGACACAAGCTTTCAGTGTTTTCAGGGCAAATTTTACGGGTACCTAATTGCACGCTCCAAATGATGCATCATAAATCACATTCCAGGTAGAGCGTCGGCCTGCGCCTGATGCAGCCAGTCAGCCAGTCGGAGCGCACGGGGGCTTCGAGAGGACTCCAGTCTGACTGGCATCATTTGCGTGTGGAGTAGGCAGTGTGTGTGTGTTTTTTTTTTCTCTGTTTATGTTTCAGAGCAATACTACATTATAATTACATCATGTTTTTGCCATGTTGCCACAGTGTTGATGGAGGAATAGTCTCTTCCTGTGAATTAAAAAGCTGGCCGCATACCGAGCTGAAACTAGACACTGCAATATGGCATACCTCACGGATGCACTTCCTCAGAATTTATTGTAATCATACAATCCATCTAGACCATCACTAAAATATACACTGTCTCAATTATTGCATACATCTTCAAGTATCTGTAGACGTTTAGGAGAGACTGAGTGGAAAAGTTCCCTATAGCTCGCAATCTTCAGGGATCATCTAAACAAGACTACAGTAAGAGTCCTCAACCATGCTAGCAACTCTGTGAGGCAGTGTGTAGGCACTGCGGTGCTCTGAGCTGAATGCTAGCTTCACTTTCCATCAAATTTAATTGATATCTGAGGTAGTTTTTGAGATATCCGCAAAATAAGAGACAAACAAGCAAAAGAGGAAATGAGTTCTGACAGGTTCGACTGAATGCTTCGTGGACAAGAGCCGTAAACTTTGTGCACATTTCTTGGCAAACCGTTTTCCTGATAAGGTTTTACCCGAGGGGACGCTGCATGTTACATAGTCAAAAATGTGTCTGTTATTTCTCATGTCAGTCCCGAGTGTTGACTTTAGACAGAACAAAAAGATTCAGCTTGTAAAGTCTTTTAAGAAAATTCAAGTCTGACTTGTCCCGACTACCGTGGCAATCACCTAATATCCCGAAGGAACGGTGCCACCTTGAAAGCCTGCCCGCTGTTCTCCCTCTAAAAACCACAAGAAAAAAGGTTCTAAGCGAGAGCTGCTGGCCATGAGCTGCGTTGAGAGGGAGACTCCTTCTGCCTGGACGCACTGCGAGGAGGTGCCTGACGAAGACCTTTGGCCACTGCAAGACTTTGGTTTCAGGTCAGGCCGTGGACACATGCTGCCAGGAGCTGAATGGCACCCCGCCCCTCCTCTAGAGACATAAGGTCAGGGGCCAGCTACATCAATACAGCCTCCTGACCTCCCTCCTTGACCCCTGGAGCACCTCGCGTCTTTTCTGTACCTTGGCCATCAGAGCCGCGAAACCCTGGCAGGGCCGCATGTGTTACAGGTGTCATTCACAGAAAGGCTAGATAGACGACCAGAGAGACATCTTCAGCGTTGTGCAGCTTTGTTTCTTCTCAGCGGCTGTGACCCTCAGCAGGGTGGGCCTGGCTTAGGCGGGCTCTTTCTTTGAAGCCTCAGGGGACCGGGCTGTAAGTTCGACTTTATTGCAGGGAAATGGATGGGTCAGGTACCTGCTGTGGCCTGTCGTTAGCCTCAAGACAGCCTTATCAGCTTAAGACTCAATCGGGGCTTTCACCTACTGTGGATTACATTTGCAGCCACTCCTGTCATGCCTCCGTGCCCCCGCTGCGGCAAAAAACGTCCCCTGCTGCTGGTGGGCTGAGAAAAGAGGCGTCTTCACAATGGGTCCCAATGAGGCAATGTGAGAGAGCTGCATGGGATTATCAAGTCCCATTCAGGAGTTGTTTGTAAGCTCTCCACAAGACATGCCTCCCTCGAGTGTCATTCATCCCCGTCCTTCACCGCGACTTTACAGGAAACAGATTAACTGCAGTAAATTGGAGGCTTTGATTTGGCGCTCTGTGAAAGTGGGCAGAGCCGAGCGAATCGAACGTCTTTTCACTTGCGTGCTTTGAAGATGACTTCATCGGAGACACAAATCTGCGACGCACATTGCCGGAAAGCCGATACGCCGTGACTCACGCGCCGCGTCGTCGCAGGCTAACAAGCCCGCCCCTGATCCCGCCGCGGCACTAATTTCATAATGGCCCGCAAAGCTGTTTGTTGAGGAGCCGCATCTCCGTTTGTAAACAGCGAGTTAGAGAGAGCTAAAGCAGAGCAAAGCAATAAAAATGTGGTAAAATATTGGATAAAAGACGTTAAACAGAAAAGGCAGACCCAGGATGAAATTGTAAAGACCCTGAAAGATGTCAGTCAGCCCACTGAATAAAACGTATTTTTCCGAGTCGTGTTGATGGACTCAAGTGTCCCTCAATGCAACACTCAAAAGAAATGGAGGCTACAGCTGGAACACATTTAAACACACCGTAGACAATGGTGAAACAGCTCCAGGAATATCTGAGAAAAAATAAAACCCATTTCATTTTTGCATTGTGCTTTCTCTTTGCTGCGTTTCCAGATTTGAAGTGGAGAGCTGGGCTCCAGAGTTGCGGTTTGATTGAGTGGCACTCCTCTTTCATCATCTTCTCTTCATTCAAAACAGCCCAAAAATTGTATTCTACGAACATCAGCACATGCATGTAACAGTAATGCAAAATGTGCAATTAGGTCACTGCTCTGCAGCTTCACCCAAAATGGCCGCCAGCACATGGTGAGCATGCAGCCTGTGGCCTTGATTCTGACATTTCTGCTGTTCTCACACAAATTCTTTGCGTCTGACATCGTCTCTGGTGCCTAAAAAGACTAAAACAGAATCTGCTAATAATTTACAGAATGAAAAGACTACTAATGACAATAAACCGCTATCCCAAGAACTCCAAAGCACGGGTGGGTGCATCTGTGGTGCCTGCTCTTTGAAGGAGGACGGAGCATCGCATTTCAATCATTTTTCAAGCATTTTTGCCTCTGTCGACATTTAGCAGCTCCGAAAAATTCCATTTGGTGTCACTGCCCGAGCCATTCCCACGGAACAAAGACGGCGTCTCGGGCTTCGTTCGTTCTCGCTCACTCGCTCTGGCTGAGCGCTCCTTGTTGCGCAGTGCCAGCCAGCTCCGGTCTGACCCTCTGACCTGCAGCTCAAGCCAAAAGAAGGGAACAATTTCTTCTCACCAGTTGTTTCTGTTTATTTGAAGAGGCTTTGTCTGGTTTCCATTTTCCGTCTTATTTTTCCATGTGCTGTTGTAAGAGTCCTAATTTTCATGCAGAGGAGCTTTTCTTCTGACTAACACAATAACTGGCTAAACTAAGCCTGTCAGAGTGACCAGTGTTGAGCTGTTGGCTGATCGCCAGCAGGGCCCAGCTACTGTGTTTCTCCTCAGCTCATCATCCCCTCCTCACAGCCAGCCAAGATGCTGACATCCAGAACGGAAGAAACTCAACGCGAAAGGACGACTGCATCAAAGACAAAATTGCAGGAAAAGAATTGGCTGTAAATAATAGAAAGTGACATGCAGTTATGAAATCATTAAGACAAAAATGCACAGCTTTGTTTCTGCAGCGTGCTCTGAGTCTTCAAAGATCAGTTAAGCTTGTTCTGGTTATTCAAAAAGGCATCTTCTGGGCGTGTTTTATTAGATTTTGAGGGATGGTGATCTGTGCATGAAATCCAGAGCTCAGGGCAGGTCGGACAGAGCCACACAGAGTGAAAACTGTTTCAGAATCTTGTACTCATTTACCAGAAATTAAGCTGCCAGCCTGACTCCCATTGGTCCGCCTGCATGCTAGAGCTGTCAGCATGCTGACGAATAGCTGTTTAAACGAGATCTTCCGTAATTAGCGCAATCCAAGCCGCAAAAGAAAAAAAAACTGCTGCGAAACACAATTCACACTCAGCTGAAACCCAATAATCTCATTTGGTTGCAGTTTGCGTGTTATAAACAGCTGCCAATCAATTGTGCAACAAAAGGCATTTGAAGTAGTCTGTTCTAAACATTTTCAGCTCATCTCGCTCTGAAAACAAACAGAAAAACAGTCCTCCAAGTAATGAGTGTTTGACTTCACAGGAATGTGGATATCACTTTGGCAGATTTGTGGTTCGGGCTGCCTCAAACAATCTAACATTTCCCATCGCACATTAATTATTCTCACCTCTAGTGGTGGGACTAGATGAAAGACAGAGGTAGGACTCAGCGGATGAAGAAATTGAATAAAGCAAGTTATCATAACAAATAAATACTGTTGGTCTCTATTTTAACCAAGCGGCTGGTTCTTGCAGTGTTTAAGATGTCTGCACACAACACCGCAAATCACATCCATCCACTCAGATTTTTGTCAGAAGAGTAACTAAATCCCATTTGTTCCAAGGGCAAGTTTCCTGCTTTAAAAGAATTGTTTTCCACGAATAGACACAAGACAGACCAACGTACGAGCATCCAGAAAACAACAGCTAGGATCATTTAAATAAAACAAGGGCAAAATATGAGTGATAATCACAATCTGCACAGGAAAACGGTGTGTTTACCAGAGGAATGTTAATAATATTATTGTGCCTCAAAAGTGTTCCTGAGTAAAACTTGGGTTTTTATGTTTTATATACATCTACTCCACTATATTTTATTTGGATATATTATTTTTCTGCACAACATTTATCTGACCGGGGCTATTCTGTCAAATGAATTTGGTTATATTATACTGATGACACTTTTACTTAAGAGAAAACAGGTTTTTGACCTGTGACAAAATGTTTTGGGTTTTTTTTCATGGTATTACAACTGTAATTGAAAACAGCTACAATCAATAATTTGTGTTATGAATCTGCAGCTCCCCTTTTCTTGACAGAGCACTTTTGTGAGTTTCTCAATGTTGGTTGGCTGTCCAGCGCTTAACTGTGCTGTTTCAGTTCACTTTCACAGCTCTCAGAGCATTGTTTTTGGTCAGAGCACACCATTTTCTGAGCACAAAATAGCAGACTGACACAGTTAGCAACTAGCTGGTGAACATAGTGGAGCATTTATCAGCTGAAGAGCAGGACTTCCCACAGGAGTTGATGGAGACCAAAAACAGAGCTAAAAGAGGTGAAGATTTGACTTACATTCACCAGGTGGCCTAAAATACCACTCTGAATGAAAGCTAATGTTCTTTTGTAACACATGGATGTGTAAATAAGTAACTGTTCACCCTATCAACATAAAGATGATGATATCTCAATATGTCAACTTGTTTACGCTGCCCCCAGGTGGCCATAAATAACAAACTACAGGTTTAATTAAAAGAAATGAGTATCACTTCCGCCATCGCTTCTGCAAAAGTATGGCAAGTATAGCAGATCCCAAGACATAACAAATTTTTAGCGAAATTTGTATTCCTCCTGGTTTATCCGGTGTTACAACTCATGTTTTTGCTTTCCAGCCATTTTTTGATTTCAGCAAACTCTGACCCGCATGGTGAATTTTAGCTATCAGTGAGCAGGATGGCACAAGGATGACATTGTGCAGGTGTTTCATCTTCTCTCGTCCCGAGCATGAATCATCCCACCGCACGCACACATGCAACCAGACGGATGACTGAGCTGTGCGGCTCTTCCGCTAAATGCTCCCACTGTCCTGCTCTGGAAGCACCGAGGCAGTGTGGCCGAGGACTAAAATAAAAGTCAGGTCTTTCTCCCCGGACCGCTGCTCAAACCACAGGCCTTTTCGCATGCTGGATAAATGTTTTGACACGGGGAGGCCAACAGGCTTTCTCCTCTCATGCTTATTAAAATTGTAATAGTCCGTCACTAAATATGTATAGCGATGAGCACCTCGAGGCAGAAAGGACGGGATTATTTGTTTATTTGACTCGTAGCGCTGAATGTGCAGCGGAAAGCCCTGTCACAGCTCAGGGGCTATTGAAATGGAGGTTGGGGATTCAAAATATACTGACCTCATATTTGACTTGTGCTGACCATAAGCAGGCATACAAATCATGGCCTGAACTGAGTCAACAAACGGATATCTGGGTTTATTTACGCCTTACTGTGCAGTGCGCTCAGGGCTGATACCTGCACTGCGTTATGGATACACTGACCTCACACTCATCACTTCTCCTCTCAGAGCGCGATTGACAGCCGGGACGGGGAGAGCTGAGGCCGACGTGATCAGGAGGTGATTTGTATAGGCGAAACGTTGCCTGAACTCAGATATGCTGTGGCCCCTGGGTGCCCTGAGGGCAACGTTGGCTCTTTGATGTCCCACACGCCTTGTGTTTGCCTTGGTGGGTGGGAAAAACAAAACCAGAGCGGGCCCAGGGGTGGTTTTGGAGCAACAACACTAAGACGTTGTTAGCGTTCAAATTTCACGGGCGCTTTTCAGCAGTTATTTTTTGAAACATACCTTCAAAATCACAGGATTCTGTATGATCATGCTGGCTGCCACAAATTCCAGCTAAAAATTCAAAACAAGCAAGCCCTTCATTAATGTATAAAAGCCTATAAATGGTGTAGTTTGATGTATTTGACCTATATTCAGAGAGGATGTACTCTGGTGACCCTTTATAAACAGCCCCTTTTAGACTGAAGTTAGAACTAAGTTTCTGAATTCAGTAAAAAGTTCAGCATGTGAATATCTCAATATGACGGGTGGGAAAGCGTCCCATTCTCTTTTTTTTAGGTCCAGGCAGAAAAACATTCAATTTAACAATCAACGGTTCATATCCAGGGTAAGACATTTATTCTGTCTTGAGTCTCTTTTTCTTGACATTCTTCACTGATTAGAGTCTAGGCAGGAATCATCAGAAAAGACAGGCTTTCACTGTAGTGAAGTCCTTATAATCCAAATTTCTTCAAGTTCACCATATAGCCTCCAGCCCCCCCAAAACCCTGCCTGTTTTTCTGGTTAAAATCTGTCTGTCAGTCGAGGGTTATTTATGGCGCCGCTGACCTGTGTGCTGGATAATTAATAATAGTCTGATTCATCCCCGTCCAAATGTACACGGCCTGCTCTGAAGGAGGACACAGCGCAGCTCAGCCTAGAAAATCCCCTGTGATTTAAAGCTGCCTGACTCTGAGAAGCAGCCTGCAGCTCTGCGTGGACCGAGGCTCCTCCTGGAACAATTACCCCATCACATTTCTGTCAAAGGGGCATTATGTAGCATGTTCCCGTTGTTATTTGTGATAACAGAAAAACGGTTGCAGGTAGCATGTGCAGAGGTCATTTTTTCATGGAGTCTGACAGTTGTGTTGCCATATTGGACCAATGCTACTGGTATTTCTTTCAGCATTGTTTAATCTGACCATTTAGCAAAACAACGTCTCTTTTAGATTTGACTGGTCAGGATGGGAAAGTCCCAATTGGACAAAATACTAACACTCTCTGAAACCAGCACCGGTGAAATTAAATTATGTCACCTAATACAGTAGTTAGTGGCAGGTGACTCACTCACTGCGCCCATTCATTGGTGACAGGAATCCTTTCATTCGAGGCATTAATACGCCACGCTGTGACGTTCACTTCCACCTCCTGTCAAAACAGAGAAAATAGTCCCCGCCAGGCCACATCACGCCATTTAGGAATAATCTGGAGTAAAGCCCACTCAGTGGAATGGGCTGACACGCTCGTCACAAGCACTTACACGCTTTAATTTATTAATATGTTTTCAGCACTTTCTGGCTTTATTGTGTCAATAGAGAGATGACAGGAAATGAGAGGAGAGAACCATGGTGAGTGACGAGCAACAAAGGCTCCCAGCCAGATGTAAGCCAGGGATGTTGTGGTTCATTGTCTTAATCCCTGCAGCCACCAGGGCACCCCGCCCTCTGGGGGGGGGGGTTTGTTGTTTTTTTTCTCCCCAGTGTTATTTTGGGTCTACTCAGTTTATTTATGTACTGTATCTGACAGCCGTGACGAGCAGACCAAGAAGGAGTCTGATGCCCCTCTTAAAGAGTCTGGAGAGGAGCTTTAATCAACGAGGGGACATGAGGACAGATTTTCGTGACCGTCTCGTGAAAGACCAAAACCGCCTGTCTTTACCCAGAAGTCACAAGGGGTTGGGAGAGGGACACCGCGCCCCCTCTCTGACGGCGCAACGGCAGATCTGGTCTATATCTCAGCCACCGCTGCAGGTCACATCCAGACATGACCTCCTCTCTTTCCTGTGGCTGGTCCCCCAAACGCCATGTCAGGCGTTAGGTGATACCTCTTTCTGTATGAGGAAAATACAAATGGAAGAGAAAAAAAAACGTTGGAGAACAGCTTCAGAGGGACCATATTAAAAAGCAGAGATGCTAAAGAGTGGAAAATGTCTGGCCCTGAGGTAGACTAGAGGTGAACTGTTTTTACAGATTGTAAAAGTTTTGCTCCTCATAACCTTTTTTTTTCTTTTGGAGGGGCGCTCTCATGTATCTTAGGTATTGGGACTAATAACGCTGCAGCGTGTATATAATTTTCAGAAATGGTGTTGGGACCTCTCACTGTTCTCCTGAAAGATTTAAACCTGTTCACGATCATTTCTACCTTTATTTATCCAGGCTGCTCTTTCCTCACTTTCATGCAGCTGCACATGTTCACACTCGGGAGCTGCCCAGCAGGACTGGGGCAGTTCTGGTCGCATGCCTTGCTTATGGGCACTATACTACAGCCCCACACTGCAAAAAGCCAGCTTTCAAAAACAAGGAAGAAAAGTACAAAAAATGTGTATATTTTGCTTAAAAATAGTAAAAT
>JBCAUF010000028.1:25526743-25538157 GCA_038406115.1 Haemulon aurolineatum
CTTCAGGCAAACACGTCACCACGGCGAGGCCTCTCTCTCGACCAGCGGGGCCGGGCCTCTCTCCTGCAGCCATACCGAGACTAAATCTAAGTCATGGGATTCCCTATAAGATTAAGGGCCTGAGAAACAAAAACACTGTTTGTTCTGTAGGGGGGCTTTTAACCCCCCCCGCACCTCTCAATTTAAAAATGTCACCGCACATTTCTGAATGGGGAAAAGAATGGTTGTGAACATACTCGTGAAGTGCAGAACTACTGTGCTGGGTATCGGAGCCCTAACTACAGACAGAGATCAAAGTTAGGACCACATGTTATAATATCTAAAAAAAAAAGTCGAACTGTGGTATGTGACAAAGTGATTAGCTGGTCACAAGTCTGCTGCTGAAAATCTCTAATTTCAGCATACAGACATACCATAGGTTTCCTCAAAGCTCTGCTTGAAACAGTGAAACAGAGCTGGATGCCACAAACAGGGGGTTTCCTCAAAGGTCTGATACAGAATTAATAGACACTCATCGACATTTACACTAACTGAAACTGGTTTAACCACTCATACTGTTGTGAGGGTAATAATGTTCACTGTGTATGTCAAGTGTTTTAGAGAGGTGTGGATTCAGCCTTATGGTCTATAGTCTGCAGGCTATAGTTTATATCGCTGAAGGTATTGAGCTAGCTGTAACCTGATTAACGGGCAAGTCGGGGTGCATGGTATTGCCATCACCACACACAGTCTTGAATTCTGCTCACAGTCGAGCCTCTCAAACAGCTACAGTCTCAAAGAGGAGTCTCTGGGTTGGCACAGTGTGACATGAACAAACAGGATACATATTAACTGACGTGGCAAGCTTCATGCAGCTCTGGGTGTCATGGTTTAATGGCTGCCTTAGTTTTACTTGGTCTTTTGGGTCATATATAAGTTCAACAGGAAATCACAGACAAATGATCGTAGTGAACTATACGATTGTGTCATCGCTCCATTATTACTCAGAGCTGGGGCTATCCAAATATGGCCATCTTCGTTAATGATTGTGACAATTTTATTCAATATCTAAAACCTGCATATCAGCAGTTAGGTCATAACTGTATAGTGTAATAAAATAATACGTAACTTTTACTTTCATATTGCTCAGACAACTGTAAATGAAACTTTACCCACAATACATAATAATACATCATAATTCCTTCATTTTCAACGGGCTTCACAGCTGTTGCTTCTGGGGCCTTGATTAATGATGTAAAAACAATACGTCTGTGTGCTTGCTTGTCTATCACCTTCTGTTTAGACGCCACAGACAAATATGCGGAATAAGTACTTTGAAAAAAACTATTGAACTCTAGTCAATTGAATTTTGCCGCAAAGAAATGTACAGTGACGTAAACACTGGTGTTACTGATTACATTAAGTGATCCATTCAGGTCACACAAGATATTGTTATTGTGCATGTTGGCTCACTGGAAAGGCTCTGCTACACTACACTTTATTTAGTGTCATTGGTAAGACCTCTGTTTGCTCGGATACTTCAATGCAATACAACTGCCGTGAAAACAGCTCAGGAATATGTTCACCCTCTGTACCGAACTGAACTGTTGACACAGTTTGACCTGACACCACACTAAATGGCCACCAAGTGCAAACATTAATGAAATATCAATTCTCAGGGTTCATTTTAAAAAACATTAAGTTGTAGGCCTAGTATAATTAACTCTACCCTAATCATACTGCTTGGTATGACTTACTATGACGTGTAGCTCATACGAAGCAGAGAAAGCCAAGCTGATGGTAAGCTACACTTTGTGCTGTGTCAGTGACACCCAAGCTATGAACCCTGACAATGTGCAAGACCCTGCAGGACAGTTTGATAAAACAAAACAAAACAAAACATGATGCTGCTTGTACAAAAGCTTTTAATTTCATGGATTTCAACAAGCTGTACCCACGCTTGTGTATTCTCATTCATGCAGGTCATGGTTAACCAAGGTTATTGAATGCAAGGAAACTGGACTGCTTGCATGTTGCAACTTGAAGACGCTTCAAAAAAGAAAAAGAAAAACAGAAGAGAACTCTTTGCACCCACAGTTTCACGGTTTACTAAAGTAAACTACTTTCCGCACATTTGCTGTGAATGAAACATACTGACAGGCTTCTCTGCTGTAGACACTTTGATTCCTGGTGTGGACTGTATCGTTTGATGTAGGTTTGTAGCTCAAAACAAATCTGTACGCTGTGTGCAGAGTTGGCTCTTACAGCTGCACAGTGTTCATGTGATTCATCACATTCCTCACTACAATTAACATGTAGCATCTGCGAGACTTTGCTGGAGCTTTGTTACAGTCCGAGATCAGTATTCCTGGTGAATGAACTGTCAGCTGTTAACTTTTTACATGTAGTTTCCAAATGAATGAATGAATGAATGAACGGACGTAGATGAATCTTTAATGCATCCAAATAGTCGCCCGGCTTAACTGAGCATAAATTAAATTGGCTCACGGTGTACACGTGTTTGAAATCGCCACAGAGCGTCAGCACGAGACAACATAACATCACAGTAATTCCATAAGCCATGTTTCCCTTGAACTGATCTGTCAGCTGCCTGCTGACATGACGTTAAGAGAAGTTACCATTAGCAGGAGCATGCTAGCTTCGTGCACACGTAAACGTGTAGGCTGATGCAGTATGTACCGTCAAAACATGATAACAGGCTGAAAAGGCTCGGCTCCAACATGCCAAACACAAGCCTGACTTATTTTACTGTTCCTGCGTTGTCAGTCCAGTCTAATTAATATCCAGCAAGCGAGCTAACTGCAAGCTAACTGCAGGCTAACAGCTGCTAGCTGACTAGCTAAGCAGGCCTGTCGTGTTTCTCCAGGCAGCAGCTGTAAACTAGTCCATAACACACCGAGGCGGCCCGGGGCAAGTTTTCCCGAGCTCATTTGAACGCAGCCCGTGTCAACTAAATGCACTGAGGCTATGCATTTACCTGCTGGGACGTGAGCTCCACGTGCAGGGCTCGAGAGGATGAAGCTCCAGAGTTGGTGACAGAGGCGGCGGGGATGGCGAGGACCCGACCGGTGATGGAGTTCATCCTCCTGTCGGCATCTAGTGGCTCCCCTTCATTCAACAAAACATCCCGTCCACGACATCCAGGACACTCTTCATAAAGTTTACGAAGCTCTGGGCAGCCCGTGGAGACACGCAGACGAGGATGTTTGTGTGGTTTAAAGTGCTACAGCAGCTGTCAGCTAACCGACGGGACGTAAACAAAGTACAGGCTATTTCGCTACACTTGGTTCGGAAATCCGTCTCCGGTTGGGGAGGCGCGACGCAGAGGCAGCTGATTGGCTCAACTTAACGTCTGTCATGTAAAGGCGGGGCTTGGTAGTGACACCTTGTGTTCCTATTGGCTTCCGCATCTGTTTATCTTCCAGGATGGGGCGGGTGTCCGTCGAAATCTGTCAAAGCTGCAAAATATGAGGAAGTTGCATAGTACAGCGTGACATGCAGGTGACAGTTAAACGGTGAGGCCATTTCTCACTCACATTCTCCATTTGAGCTAGAAAAAAGTAACGAAAACAACTCAAATGTGTACTGTACAGGCTATCCCAAGGGCTTCTCGTTAACCTTATGTGACTGATCTGAAGTCCACAAACATTAGGCCGTGAGCCAACCGCGGATAAGCGAGGCAGCCTCAATGACACTACTGAGTGAAACATCTGATCAATAATGTCCGGATTCTGTTATCTACTTGGAGTGAGTTTCTGCGTACTAGTAGCTCACAGTAGCACTAATATAGGAGCAGTGGAAAGGAAAAGATAGAAAGAAATAGAAAAAGCGCTTAAACTCTTCACTCAAGTCAAAATCGTAATACCACCTTGCAAAAATCCTCCACAAGTACTGCGTTCAAAAATACAGAGGTATTATCAGCAAAATTAACTAAAAGTATCCAAAAAATTAAAAAATACTCTTAATGCAAGTGTCCCCATTTAAAGTGTTAGATTATCATTTATTATTAGAGGCTATATGTTCTATTCTTGAATTACAATTATCAATGTTATACCTATAAACATGTAAACAGCTTTGTAATGTTGTAGTTATTGTTGTTGTCATGTGGGAACTTACCTTAAGTACAGTAGTAAATGAGTAAATGTGCATTTTCCACTAATGCTGGATTTCTATAAATCTAAGTAGTTTTACTCATGCTTTATTTATTTGCTCTACTGAT
Source organism: Haemulon aurolineatum (assembly GCA_038406115.1). Taxonomy (NCBI): domain Eukaryota; kingdom Metazoa; phylum Chordata; class Actinopteri; order Lutjaniformes; family Haemulidae; genus Haemulon; species Haemulon aurolineatum. The sequence continues at coordinate 25,530,963 of JBCAUF010000028.1, forward strand.
TCTATAAGCCTCCATGACCCTGACTGCAGACCATTAAATCTCCATTAGGGGGCAGCATCAGCCACATAGAGGAGCGTTGCATCCACAGCGTCAGCGGACTTGACAAAAAGTATCAATTGCTCTCCGCTTCTAGGAATTCTCTGTCTTGTGTGTTTGAAACAGACAACTTGGTTAGTTAGATGGTTATAATGCTCCTTTAAAACCATAGATACTGTCCTAATATTGTTTTATTGAACATTTTCTTACGAACGCCACCACTTTCCACCATAGTATTTCCTCTTTCTGCTTCTTCGTAATTACACTCCAACACATATGTGGGATATACTGCCACACCACCACCTGTATTTACATCATGGTAACTGGTTACTTTGTATATTTATATTTTTCATTCAAAATATCATTTCATAGAAAATTTCGTTAAACTGCCTGCTACGTTATAAAGTACTGGCTCCAACTTGAACCAACCACAAAATGAAAATTGTGTTTAGATATTAATGCAACAATGATATAACAACAATGACTTTAACTTCTAATACTTTATACTGCAAAGTAAAACTTTTCATTAAATGATCTGGGATATTTCTTTTCGATAGAATGGTAAAGCCATAAAACAGTGTATTTCAGGTGTGTATGTTTCACTACAGCTATTTAAGGGGGAATCTGTATGTTTACAGTAGTTTACATTGTTGAATAAGCTTGAACATATTTGCGCCACAGTGGCCTCACAGAATGATCAAATAGTTGACATCTTGTGGCGTCAATTTGAGATAAAGTTCAGTAATAAGTGGTGGGTAAAATGTGTCCAAAAACGAGACACAAAAATTCACACATCTCCTTCTGAAAACATACAAAAGTTTAATTTAAATATTGGCAGACAGATGATGACATTCATCATAGACAGGTCTCACTGTTTATTCCTTGCAAATTTATTGCACACAGATTACACTGCTCTTTATAAGAAGTCACAATGGTGAAACGAGAGAAAATTGCTCTTCAAATGACAATCTTATAATTTACAGCCCATGTACTTGACACGAGCTTACTTCTTCTGATGATTCCCAGGATATATTCTATACACACACATACTCTTATTTTACAAAAGTACTTGTGACACCCTCAAACATAACATAATACCAGCATTACGACCAGTATGATTCCTTTCCTTTTCAATTATCACCCATGGCATGGTTACAAAGAGATCCGCTGTTCACTGGAAATCATCAAAACATCAGGATTTTCACCCGCAAAACTTCATCTTCCTCAACTGCAGCTCAGAACTTTCCAAAACACAACATCACTGGAGTTTTTGTTGCATAGACAAAAACGCACCCATCCAAGACACCAGCAGGGCAAGAGAGGGAAATCAAACCAAGCAGCACAGAGACGTCTTGGGGAAACTCTCATATCAAAGGCATTTTTCTTGACACGAAAACCATGGAAGGTAATTGGCAATACAAAAAGTGCATCAGAAGTATTCATTGAGGGACAGGCACTTATAGGCATTTTCCTCTCTACAGAATAGAATTAATACTTTATGGCATTATACAATCACAGGCACATGTGTATTGTGTATTCACAATATAAATCCACCCTGTAAGAATTCCTTCGTTTTCAGCTTTCATACAGAAGAAATATGTGCGTCTGTGGGGACAACGTGGGTCTTTGGCTCAATTAATCTTTGGGCTTATAAACCCAATAATAAAATGGCACCTTCCATTTTGCATTGTTTGTGCGTTCAGCATATAGGAGGTTCTTAAAGAGTTTAGGGAGAATTATATGGGCGCATGAGTGAAAGAAAACATTGGCACTTTGTCTAAGTCCTGGCATGTTACCTTCCAGCTCCATCTAGTGGAACATACCCCCTCTGCACTGATAAGACAAACCAAACCTGATGCCTTCATTGAGCAGTGTAAATAGAAACGACAAAAGGCACACTTTTTGTTGTGGGGTTTGGTGTAACTGTGTCCAACCGAGACTGTTCACCCTGATGACAGCAGCACGGAGATGTGTCTATTCTCAAATCTGCCATTTCCTGAGAAGGAACTAAGCTTATGCATGCGTGTGTGTGTGTGTGTGTGTGTGTGTGTGTGTGTGTGTGTGTGTGTGTGCGTGTGTCTATCTATGCAGAGAGCAAAGGTTTCGTTAGCAAACGTGCTCAAGTGTACAGTTTACAGTCCACAGATAATCCGAACCGGGCACCAAGATTGGACGGGAACGGGGTGGGGAAGGGGGCGGAGGGGTCTGAAGATGCTGCCACAGTTCAGAACTTCAACAGGAGCCCCGGCCCATTCACTGGATGTACAAGACGTCGCTCTCTTTAAGGCCAAACCGGGTCTTGTACTTGTCAAAAAGGCCCTGGAGGGACCTGACGTACATTGCATGGTACAGATCCACCATCTCCTCAGTTGGCTCCTCAATCTTTGGCACTGTGATTGGCTCCCCAACTATAAGAGAAGAAGAGTGGTTTATTACAAGGCACACGACCCATCAGTGTTAACCATTAATACATCCATGAAGCTGGACAAAGCAAACATTGACTCAGTCTATTCTGTTAATCTGTTGGTCCTTGTCCTGTGATAGCCTGTACTAAAAACAGCATAGTGTTGTGGGATTGTTGACGTTTTTAAAGATAACCCTGATATGTACCTCTCTGAACCTCAATAACCAAACATTAGCAGACAGCCTCACCTATGGTGGTGATGGGTTTGCAGTAAGGCACAATGCCCCAGGAGTCACCGAAGAAGAGGCCACATCCATGAAAAAGGCACGGGGCAAAGCCTAAGATCTTCTGTAACCTTTTTTGGAGCACTCTCCAGTAGGACCCCTCCTCAAAGATCACCTGCTTGTAGGCATCATTCTCTCCAAAGGAATACACTGGGACCAGGTCAGACCTGAGGAAACATGGAGGAGGTGACTCAGCAACTGTGCCTTAAATGTACATTCACAAAAGTATTGATACTGTAGGAAAATGTCAAGAAATGTCTCTAGCAAAGCGGCAGATGTATAAATAAATAAATAATTTAGAAAATAAACCAGCATGAATATGCAAATGAAATGTACAGTACTATATAATAAAACCGACTGTCCAGTGGGAGACCTAACAAATATGAAACAATCAAAGGTTTGAAAAACACACACATTGCACACTTACTCAGTTTTCCTTCTAAAAACAGCTTGAGCATCAGTTGTTATTCAACTGATTGCGTTTATTTAATCAAATCTAAGCTCTGAAAGATCCAGAAAGACGACTCATGATTCAGTACAGGCTTAGTGCAGCTGGAATGCTAGCCTAGTTGTTATGAATGAAGCTCTGCATAACTGCACGTCTGTGGGAGCAAGCCCTAAGCTTCTTTGGACAAGGTGTACTCCGAGATCCACAGCAACATTCGCGATTTGTTAGTGAGACAAACTAGGTCCACTTTCCTGTCCAGTGCAGTTTGTTATAGTGATTAATGCACGGCTGAGTGCCGCCCAATGCCCAGTCACCCTGTCTGACCTTTTCAAAAGGCTACTGCAGACCATAAAGAGCTCAAAGTTTTATGAGGGACAACACTGCACATTCATAAAAGATTTGGTAATGCTCCTGGTGAGGTAACTTCAACCTTTTTGTGACTAATAATCTTGGGTTTATTCATTTCAGTGCGTCATTACACCCCCGAGAATGATATGCGCAAAACAGATTTGGCCGAGGCTGCGTTTTAGTCGCTTTAATTGCACCTGTCCTTGTGTCTGAATGGTGTGGCAGCCAGCTCACCCTTTCTGCAGGGCCAGCTTCACGAAGCCTTTGCGATTCCTCAAAGTGACAGAATTCATGCCTGGAGCACACTGCAGAGACTCTGCTGCTCCTCCAACAACGATGACCACAGCGTTTCCCGTCCCGTTACGTGACAGCAGGTAGTCGATGGAGTTCTTGTTCACTGGACAGATACCTGAGAGGGGAAAAAAGATGTGGAGAGAGGATTAGAATTAGAGGAGTAACGTTGGGCTTTTTGTATAGATTGAGAATGTTTTGATGTCTTCCTATTAGACGCAGTCAGATGGGCACAAATATTGTAATTCTCACTCTTTTTTGACTTTATTGTATTTATTGTAACTCTATAAAATCCACAAGTCTTGGACACAAGTCAACCAAGAAAATCTTATGAGGGCTGTTTACCAATGAAACAGCATGTACAATAACCTATTGTAACCCACAAGAGTACATATCTGTACTGTACAGTATCTTTGGGCAAAGATGAAGCCTGGAGAGCAAACAGCCCCTCAGAACAGAACAGTTAACTCTCTATCAATCCGTGCAATCAGCAGATTCAAGTAAACAGAAGCTATTTCAGCTGCACAGGACAAAGGTCCACTCTTCTACAGATACAGTTATCAACCGTTTCGAGAACTCAAACAAGACTCCATGGCTTCTCCGAACATCTCACCTCCAGACATCAGGTAGTCTCGAAGGACGGGCAGGCGGAAGTTTCCTGCCAGGGTCGCCAGGGAGGGCTTGATGCCCGGGAATTTCTTGGAGAAGCCCGTGGCCTCTGTCCCAAAGTTGCAGAAAGCACCGAAACAGAAGATGCCATGGGGGTGGTAGCCAAATATGTAGTTCCGGTTGGGCAGCAGGTTGTGGGTTTTAATTAGCTGGAGGACAATAAACACAAAGAGGACCAGTGTGAGGCTGATTTCCATACGAGGGGCACACTGCTAGACCGGGAACATCTGATAGAGAAATGTCATGTTAGTGACCAATATGACCAAAAGACTCAAGAACTGTGTGGCAATTCCATTCTAAATACCCATTATAATGAGTATTATTATACACAGTCTAAACTACAGTATGCTCTAATCTCATTCTTGGTGTTTTTCTGGTTCTTGACTGCTTGATTTTATTCCAACAACTTGTTTTTTGTTGTTCTGTGTAAAACTATTTGTAACAATGTCTTTGAGATATGCTATAAATATAAACTTCATTATTGATAGGATCGCAATCTTCACAGTATACTACTTTTTTGCAGTTAGTATACAATAAATCAACATATCTTACCATTGTACACTAACAGAAAATGATGTTGATGCATGTTTGTGACTGCAACAAACAATTATTTTCATTAGTGATTAATCTACTGATTATTTTTCTTCCATTTGCAATGTAAAGAGACAGCCAAAAAATGTTTAGGGGTTTATTCCTGAGAAAATAAATAAAGATAGCAGTTGTTTTCTGAGGTGTTCCAAGACCTGATTTGCTATCATCCACAGTTAGTCTTATTTTTTTCCACCTGTGAGAAGCTCCCCCATTTCATGTTTACTTCTTGAGATAATAGTCCATCAACACTAAACTCAAAACTCTGGGCATTTTTTTTCGAATGCACACCGTTTCAAGTAACTCAAATGATCAATACATTTAGTTAAACTTTATCTTTTATGTCAATAGGTTTAGCATGGGGTTCTGAGCCAAACCACAAACATTAAATGGTATTCACTTTTCCTTATGACATTTTCAATCCGTCCATGCATACTGTAGCTACCCCTTTATCTTTGCACACGCACACAAGAATGTGCTTTGAATTAGCATGTAGTAAACATTTGGGACACCATTTATGTTTTAGCAGAACTGGGACATTCTTATCAGCTCAACCCTGGCATGTCTCTCCTCTGTCTGCTCAAGTACAGTCATAAAATAATGACCTAGTAATAGCATACCTGTTGTGCACCTGTTCAGACTGGCAGCAAGTCAAGTGCAAGAACTTTAACCATACAACATCATTTTAACCTATTGGTGTCATGTTGAGGCTGTGAAACTGTAGAATCTCATAAGAATCTGAACTGCGCTCTGCTCTGCATGGCTGACTTAGGTCCATCACAATGTGTACATAAAGCTGCCTTAGTGGCTGCTCAAACACAACAGTTGCATAATCACATTAGCAAAGGAGATCACACTTAAGATCCCCATAGTGCTGCAGGACTCCGCCTGGCTGGCATGGCAGATCTGAAGGGGTTACGGTGGGACCAAGAGCTGTGTCTACAGCATTTAAGAGTTTGTATGATTAGAGGAGACACTAAAGTGGTTGGGGGCTGGAAAAAATGCACCGTTTACTGTAGAAAAGCACCAATATTATGGAAGAGTCTTTGTTCGTTGTGTTGAGGTGGCCACGCACAGACGTTCATGTAACACTTTTCATAACAGCCATACTTTAGGCTTCTTACAGTCCTTGGTCTGATTTTAAGGCTGGTTCAGACTTTGACCGGCTGGTTTCCAACTCATATAAATAATAGTCATATGATCGTGATAGATAGAGAACACCTGCCCCACAATCAATAGATGCCCCTGCCGATATATCCAGATTATTCTGACCTATGGAGCAATAAAACTAGTATCACTTAATGTGCCTTTCTTGAACTCTGTGTCTGCTGCTGAAAACGTGTCTCTTGCCTGTCAGTAGCCACTAACTAACATTTCAACACTGACAAAAAGCTGTCAGAAAAAAAAATGGCAAACTGTCTTCTTAAAAACAGAGAAATGCGAGAGGGAGCTGGGTGACAAAAAAATGATCTCATCAACCTGCTGAGACAAACAAACGGTGACAGTACACAGAGTGCAGATCAATGTGAGGGACAAAGTTCAGCTGCAAAGACCATGACTTCAGTTCCTCCCCCCTGAATCAGACAGCCCTCACACATTTCTTGCCTCTGTGCAGTGGATAAGCTCATCAACACCTGGCAGACCATTTCTCCTCACACTGCAGTGGTTTCATACACTGAAAAATAGTCAGTCGTCAACATTTACTTTGATGGCACCAGTAACACATTAAGTAAAGGAATGATGTACTCAAAGTAGCTGTACGAAGCCTGTGGTTCATTAGCATTCTGAAGAGCTACAGCAGCAACCGAGAGGAATTAGATTACACATTAGATCTGACAGAACATTCAGTCCTGTGCTTTTGGATCACCGTTTATTCATGAGCAAAATGTTCATCACATTATCACTGCGTCCTCTGTGACATCATCAAATGTTTTATTTTGTCGGAAAACCCACAAATATTCAGTTTACAATGGGACAAATCAAATACTAAAAATGACTGAAATGACTAGAATGACTAAAAACAATTGACCTAGTCTGGTCAAAGGCAATGATTCAGCATAATCCTATGCCTGCGGACTGAATCATGCAGGTTGCCTTAAATCCTTTAAAACAACCTTGACTTTTGGT
>JBCAUF010000028.1:25588217-25599703 GCA_038406115.1 Haemulon aurolineatum
CCCCCCCCCTCTTTCCACACAGAACCGAGTACAAAGCTTACAGAGATGTGAAGCCGGCTAAGATGATCCGGGCCAAGTCCCAGTACCTGCCCCCGGACGGGAAGACCAGCCTGGAGACCAGCTACAGTGCCACCTTCAAGGGCCAAGCCCCGCTGCAGCCGGCTGACAACAAGGCCCAGGAGAGGAGGAGGATACGCAGTCTGTACAGCGAGCCTTACATAGACCCCATCAAACAGGTGAGAACGGGGGAGGGCAGAGAGAGGGCGGGGCTGAGCGAGTCTTTAATACACAGCTGTAATGTTGTCAAACTCTTGCCACGCTCATCTCATTGCACATCACAGTTGTAGAAATGACTAGCCATATCTGAAGCATGTCAGCTCAGGAATCTCATTTGCGCTGTCCGCCATCCTTAGGTTGACAGGTATAGTGCCCCTCGCTCTAAACCCAAAAAGTCTGGAGCCGCGGCGGCAGGCCAGGGCAAGCCAGTGAAGAAAGCCAAAGATAAGCAGAGCGCCGCACTGAGGGGCTCCAAGAAGACCACCTCGGAGAACCAGCCCGAGAACCGGCCGGCGGTGGGGGACAAGGAGAAAAGTAAAGAGATGAACAACAAACTGGCTGAGGCAAAAGAGTAAAAATCATTTAGCACTACTTCTCCTTTTATTTCTTATTTTTCTGGGGGAAAAACGAACACAGAGGCTGCAAAATTAATTAAGGTTCTCATCTTTATTCTCATCTTTCCCCTCTTTCCTTCTGTTTGCCCCTCCAGTCTCTGTCTTCTCCTCCTCTCTGTTCGGTCCCTCAGTATCCACTCATCCCTCCTCTCTGTCTGTTCTTCTCTCTCACTACCTCTTGGCTACGTTTGTACAATAATAATAAACAAAGGTGTTGGGGTTTAGACATGACATGCCATCGCTCCTCCCACCTCACGCTATGTTCGATCGCTATAGTAACGAGTGGGCGGGAGCATCCTCTTCCACCGCCATTTGATGCCACCCACCACCCCCACTCTGCTCGCCTCCATCTGCAGGTTGCCATGGCTACCGGCTGCCTGGCTAGCCAATGGGATGGCTCTTGTTGCATGGGCCCACCGACAAGCAAATCTGAAGGGTTGGCTTTGATCAACTGAGCAGATTGCTTTGTTGAGTTTATCAAGGATTTTTCCCCTCTCTGCTTTTTGTATTTTTTTTTTTTTTTTGGAGAAAAGATAATCGAATTGGCGCTTTGTTTTTCTGCTTTTGTTAAATTAACAGCAAATCTGAAAATCTTTGATAAATGTCCCGCTTGATTAGCCATGAGTGTCTGATCCACGGCTTGTTTTGTACCTGCTCTGTCATCGTTGCTACTGTACTGTTCTCTGTTCATGGTGGAGCTCACAGGACTCAGAGTCTGCGATGGGCAATACCCACAATGCTTTGTTCAATGTGATTTTGTTATCCACTGTCTCATTTTGAACTGTTGTAGGCTACATAAAGTTGTTTTCAGTTCATCTCAAGAAAAAAACGCCCTGTTCAGCATTTGCTCCGTTCATGTGAAACCCGCTCATACAGTGTTATTTTAATTCACTCAAGGCTATTTTGTAACACCCAATTTGCTGCCAGCTAACCATCTGGGTCACACTAAACTGATTATGCATTAAACACCAGTCATTTGCATAGGCGATGAGTATTCCTGCTGAATTAAATAATACCGCCGTGTAGTCGTAATGACATCTAACATTAGAGTAACAACATTTCTCAGAATCAGAGAGGGGTGGGTTCAGCGGAGCCGGGAAACGTCGCGTTGAGCGGTCCTAGTCGCATCCAGTCTGCCAAGCACGAAGCATGCGGGGCTGTCAGTCTCAACAGCCACAACTCAGCGTGATCGCCTCCAACGTAGTCTTCATGAACAGGGCCGAGGCCTCTGCAGAGCTTCACAGCAGTTATGCAATTGCAGTAGCATGCACCCAAACACAGACACCTCCCTTTGACTTGTTTCGAGACACACTCTGCCGAGAGTGACCGTAACTGATGTGATTAGACTGCCTCGGGACGACAGCAGACGACTGCTCACTAGCACTTTTCACGTTACCTTTAAAGAGGGAGCTGCAGGGAAGAAACCAGTTCATGAACAGTTCACTGCCACTAAGTTTCTTTATTAATAGCTTTTTGTGTAGCTTTTGTTTTAATACACCACAATAAGGGCACAGTGATGTAATAACAGTGATGGATGCTTGAATTTCCCTTCGGGATCAATAAAGTATCTCTAATAAGTGTAACTTCTTCTGTTTGGGGCTACAGCGTTCATCACTCTCTGTTTCTGAATCCATGACTTGTTTTGCCCAAATCCCAGGCAGGTATGAAGGTTGCGTTGGTTTGACGAGGTTGAGATTATTTAAACAATGTTGATTCATCACTGGATTTACTTTCATTCTGTTCAACGTGGTGGTGTTTGTGTGATAGAGGTATCAAGCACAGCATACCAAAACAGACTGTAAGACCTCCATTTTTAAATTCTGGTTTCATCCAGATTTTCTCAGTGACACGTGTTGAAGAAAAAGGGACCATGAAGTAAGTTGTATTGTATCTGTTTATCTGTCTAAACTAATTATAACCTCCCTTGTACATATATATAGCTTATATCTGTCTATATATTATAGCAGGGCTACATGTTGGCAGGGTCTGCACTTGATCCAAAGCTGCGTCCTCTGAGTCTTAACGTATATGTATAGAGAGAGACACCATTTTTCAAGTCTTTGTTTTTGGATTAAAAGAGCACTGTACAGTCTTATCATGGGTCAACCCATCATTGTGCTCCACCCCCCCCTACACACACCTCACTGTTTTCATCAGCTCTGCCGCTCAGCATTTCTCCCTCCATTCTGAGTGGATGACTGTGCTGTCTCTATCTTGTGCGTCTGAGACAGCAACCATCACCAATCACCACTGCCGCCATCCTCCGTCTACCCAAGCTGAGCCCCATCAGGCATGAGGGCCCGACTCATTAGCATTTTGCAGCCTTTGGTTGGGGGGACCCATTGTCATGTAACACAAGGGAGGGGGCTTGTAGGGGCAGTAAATGTAAATGGTGCTTAGCACACCACACACACCCTGTGCTATCTGTGATTATTAGGCAAATAAGGATAGAAAGTATGGTAAAGAAAGTTATGTCTTGGGCAAAAAAAAAAAATGACTGTGACGTGCTTGTGTTTCTATCTGCTTGCTCATATTTAATGAAACGTTACAAATAAATGCAAAAAAGCAGAAAAAGCAGTGTCTTCTTGCTTTTTTTTGATAAGAGGAATGGTGAAAGATTAGCGGTTGCAGGTATCTGTCAGCGTTTCTCCTGTCCCAGTCTTTGTCTTTGTGAGACAGGAAGCATTAAACCAATCCACATGGAAGAGAATTTTGCTCTCACGACTTCTTTCTATGCTTATCCAAGACTGCGCCGCATTCTGGCATGAGCTCTGACATCCTCTGCAGGCCCCGCATGTTGCCCTCACGTGAGAACTGAAGAATATATTACTCTTGCATCATGTCACTAATATATTCCAAGAACTCCTCCGACTTCTCGAGCGATATGCATGTCAAAGGATGTCCAGAAACTTATTCCAGAATAAGATGTCATGTGCTTCTTAGGCTTCTAGCTAATGTACGAGTGATGCTTCTTTATGCAAAAAAAAAGAAAAAAAAGAAAAAGAAAAACCCAACCCATGAATGTGTGATGTTACGTTTGCTCAGATCACATTGTTCTTGCTCATACGTAGCCTGGTGTCATGGTAAAGAGTATGTGAGGATGTCACATTTGGATGATGCTGTGTCCAATTTGTCGTGTGCTAATGAGTGACATTCTGATTCATTTGAAGGGTTGTGCTAAAACAGTACCACTACATACAACTCTGCCAGCCAATCCGAGATATTGGCTGGGTGCAGACTCTAAAGCAACACCTGTGGGGCTGTGCACTACCCAATCCCAGGTAATCAATCACGAGAGCCACCAAAAGAAATAGACCGCGAGCCACAAATGCCACTCATTCCCATTCATACACACTTGTGGTTTACTTTTGTTTTTCTATTACAGTGGCACAGTTTTGTTTTTTCTGGTGAACCACCACATTACCTCTGGTCTACTCCTCCGGTCATAGCCCTTCTGTATTTCTCTTCCATATGGACGCAAGAGTAGGGGTGGGGGTGGAGGGGGGGTTGGATGGGACTGTCTTGACTGCCTGCCGTCACATCCTACATGTGAGGTTCTTTAAGGAGCCCTTTTCTTAAAGAGGCCTCTGGTTTAGTCCAGTCATCTCCAACCATCCTTGAACCTCTGTCTGCTGCTGTAATGCACCCCCCTCCGTCATGGTCAAAGCAGACTGCATGATTGTTGAATGATCCACCCAGGGAGGAGAGCGGAGATCGCCGTTCGGCTCATTTTTCCGAGGCGGGTCACTCATGTAATCACGTGCTATGAACTGAAGCATCTTAGCCCGTTGTCACTGGGTAAAAGTTTCATACTAAGTTTCTTTTCTTTTTTTTTTCATTCCAAATCTGTCTCGAAAGCATGCTGCCACTGTTTTCTGTTGGACCTGCAATCTGATGTTACGTTTGATAACTTGGTCTAGATATCTGAGGTGTTAGCTTGCATTTAAGGTGAGGGGTAAGTATGAATGGAATGAGGGAAGCGGCTCTGCTTTGGAAAGAGACTGTTCAAAGGAAATTGTAAGTGCATGTCAATGATCTTCACCTTTATTTCTCCTGCTAACGTATAGCTGTTCAAACAGTGTACTGCATCTTGTAGATATTCTTTCACAGAACACCCCGAGACCCTCATTGTGCTATTGACACCCTGTAGTTTGTAATGTCACGGTGACTAATTGATTGGGTCAAAGTATAGATTTCAACCAATGGCCTGTATTGATCTGAATGCAAAGCTGTCCAAATAACAAAAAGCTCTAAATTACATGTGCATTCCCACAACACAATGGATTTGAATGATCAAGTTATTTATTACATGGCTTGCAAGTCAGTTGATTCAGTCGAGATTGCCTTCAGGCACTTTTATCTAACACTTGTGATCAGCCAACCGGCCAAGAAACCCCGTAGTGTTGTCTCCTGTCGAGCTCCCAGCCCCAAACCAGAAGCGTGATGATGTCGTCTGAAATGAGCGGTCACAGGGTGCTCGGCGCAACTCAGCCCAATGACTTGTTGTTCGCCTGAGAGAAATGCCTCATCGTGTGTCTCTCTCTCTGTCTCTCCTTCTTCTCTGCTATCTTAACCATGTGCTGCCTCCTAGAGATGCTAAAGACGAGCCTCTCCGACCCAGTCATCATCATTCCCAGGGTGCTGCTGGAGGAGAACCACAGCCACTGCTGGAGAGACCCGAGCCTCGGAGGAGCGGCGGAGTCGTACGCTTTGCCCTAGATGGGAACCAGACTGAGTAGTTCTGCAGAGGCGGACACACCCGATACAGAGACTGCTGCTCTGTACTGTAAATATCTAGTATTTGCAACTAAGATGGATTAGGAAAAGAGGTGAATCCCACAAAAAAAAGTTCTGCTATCCAAGAGGAAGCCTTCATATTTGAAACACGCATGTTTTGAGACAGCTTTTGGCTCTAAGGTCACAGCTGTTTGACCCATGGCATTACTGAAAAGGTGCTACATCATTTTTTTCTGGTTTCATGCAATTTCTTTCAAAATAATATGTCAATATTATTAGAAATACCACACCATAAAGTGCTTATACAACAATTACAACAAACTGTACTGTACATTGATTGGTTTTAGTGTAAATAAATAAGCATAACTTGCAGATTGCCATACTGTATTGTAGTTTTTGTTGTATGGTCAGTCATTATCAAATAGGAGGCCGTATGGTGTGAAGTGAGTTGAGCATGTAGCAAAGGCACAGGGCTCCTAAACTTACTGTGTTACGCTTCGACCATTAAGTTTAAGGGCAGATCTATAGGGAGAAACAGTAGGATAGAAACACTGAAAAAGGATCCATGAATGTTTTTTTAACTCGTATCTCTTGGCATAGCTTGAGAAGTTTCAGTACAAGAGGATGCTTGAATTTTTGGCATCTTTCCAAAATGAATCATTTTTCAATTCAAACATGTTTTTCCACGAAACAAAAGAAGCCATTCTTTCTTTCAATTTGGGCTCCCCCACCTTTCACAAGATGAGTTTTGCTTATTGTTCCTTCACTGTGATGGTTGACCTTCACTTTGCAGAATGATGTCTGAGTTTGAGTTTTCACATTCATCTATTGACAGGAGAGCTTCTCTTTGCTAACCTTGAATCTGCGTTAAACACCTGAATGTAGGAGACTGAAGAAGTTTGGAAGCCAATACAATGTTTTTCACAGCAGCCATATTGGCTTGAAATCGTAGGATAAACACATGTGTTATCAATGACACTAATTACGGTTCTATTCCATTTGACCTGAATGGATCAGAACCTGAACTAGTATCATTGGTAACGCCTGTGTTTAACTTACTGTTCCATGTCAAAATGTCTGCTATGAAAAAGGTGTATCATGGTTCAGGATCCAGCTTAGAGCTAACTTAAATGTCATGTAGAGACCTCCAGCACACACACACACACACTGAGATGGGCTCTCAGGTGAAGTAGAAGACGTGCGGTGTAGTTGAAGAATTTTTAAGTAAGTACCCGAACTTTCTGTGTAGAAAGCTTTTTCAAAGCAGTTAGTTTTATATGTCTTCAAGGGAACTCCAGTGAAGTCTGTTTATAGGTACTGAGGAGTACTATTGCATATGTAAAAAAGGTTTCAAGCCTTTTGGGGTTCCAGAGGGAGCTGTGTTGAAACATTTATTAGGGCTGAGGACACAGGAAGAAATGTGGGACTGTTGAGAGAAATGAGCTTACTAGATTTCTGTAGCCCACTCCTTTTCTCTGCCTGAGGCTACATTAGCCGTGACTAGCATAATACACCTGAATCCCAGACTTAGCTTTTGGTTGTTGAGTTGCATTTTGGGTAATGCAGGCAGTATGCACCAGGTTTAGATAAGGAGGAAGAAAAGGACGATATCACTAGATCCGCTGCATCCATTTTGATTCTTTTTGTTTGTTTGTTTTAATCTGTTCATCAGGAGTCCAAATATGTCATAGCAGTGCAATGTTAAATCAGTGGAGCACTCTCACATGTATTTATATGTTGTCGACACAAAAGCCTCATAAGAACTTGGCCTGAATGAAATGGTCAAAAAGGCTCAATGTTTTGATGTGTTTTTGGAACAATATCACAGTTTTGCCATGAGCATATTTTGGTTAGTACCAAAAAAATACTTTGAGCTTCAATATCCACCCCTCTCAAGTTTAGTCCAAACAACAAGCCTGGGACTTGTCCAACAGCTCTGCTTGTTCAGCCATATGTATCCCTGCTGGACAGAAACTGGGACTGAACCTGCTTCTGTCAAATGTCCACGTCAGCAACAAAATGGATAGAGCGATGGGTTACCTACTTTCCTTAAAAAGCACAAGCAACAGTTTCGGAAGCAATTTTTTGGCAGCCTTTTTGTGTGCCTCTATAAAGCCGGCATTCATATTTCATTTATGGCTTACGGTCCAGTGCGTGAGCAGAGGAGAGATTCAGAGACAAAAGAGGAGACAAGATGAGGCAGCTCGTTTGAGGTTCCTTCACAGTTTATATTGCTCCTCATTAGATGGCATTCCTTCATTACTTCACTTGGCTTCACAGCAAACTGTAAATGGCAATATTCAGTATGATTATGCTCACATCTCCTCACATGCATACACATACAGTATAGTCGACGTTGCTGTTTCAGATAAAGAGTCTCGTCGCGACTCACACTGGAGCAGACGTAACACTCAATCTGTCAGTCTTAATCAGCAAGTCAGCCATCTTGGCAAAATACTCACAAATTATTCAAAATCCAAAGAGGACTGAGCGCAGCAATCATTCTGTTGTGTTGCACTCTTTGCACTTGTAGTAGTGGGAGAGATACCATGGAAAAGTCCACTCCAAAAACTATACGCTACATTTATGCACTAGTTTTTTTTTTTGTTTTGTTTTTTTTGTCTGTTTTTTATTTTTTTGTGACATTATAAATGCTGTTTTCAGATGCAATGGGTGAAGACCACGAGTCCTCCCTGAGAGCATCTTCACATACAGAGCTTCAGATCTTACCTGCATTAACTGCAAAGTGGTGGAGAAAGTATTTGTAATCTTTACTGAAGTAAATGAAGCAATAGCACACTGTAAAAATACCCCATAGTGTTACTCTATGACATACTGTTAGATTGTTACTGCTGATGCATTAAAGTAATGATTTATTGTTTTACACTTTATTTTACAGGGCCCATAACTTCCTGTAATTTCCTAGACAGGAAATATATGTAATTGTAAACCCACATGATCCTGGAAAGAACTATAGAAAGAATTATGCAGAAAATACTACACTGCCATTGAATTCATTCCAGCAAACTCTAACTGAGATACTCTTTAAGATTCTTGGTGTTCCTAAGTGGAAATATCTCAATCAGTTACTCTCTGTAAACACAATGCAACTATATGTCTATATTTAATCAATTTGCACTAAATTAGGCTACATAGAGCTTTCCAGTAAATTCCTAGAATTATTTGGAAACAATGGGACCAGTAAGATAAAGTGTTACACCTACTAACTACTTTGTATATTGTACGTTAGTTGAATCTATAACAATTCATTATGTTTGCACTGTATATTTTGTATGGAAAATCTTGATGAAGTAACTACTGTCTTATATTGTATATTTCGCTCTGCAGTAGTGGTGATGGAAGGTAAAGAACATTTTTCATGTAGGAGTGCTTCATATTTGAACTTGAGTTAATATTCTGGCACTGAAATACTGAACGTGATTGGCCGGTGCAAGTCACAGAGCAGGGTGACCAGGATTTAACAACAGCCCCTTAACAGAGCAATTACAGTGCACACATTAGAGGATTGCACTCCATTACAGTGTCCAGGTGCTTGGAGGAAGGTCCTGGGCTGCTCTATAAAAACACAATCAGGGTGTTTAATTAGTAATGACCTGTCTGAGTGAAAGCCTTTGGAAATCCCTGTATACACACACACACACACACACACACACAGTGAGAGAGCATAAAGCGTGATGAATGACTGTCTCTGGGAGCTGCCCTGACCTGGATGATGAGAGCGAGACGGATGTGAGGAAGAGGGGGTTGGAAAGAGGAAGGACTGTCGAGAACACGGATCATGTTGCAGCCATTACGAGGGACGTGGCTCCGCTGCTTTCCGGTACATAGATGTATAAAGTGGAAAACACACACCCCCCCGTCCCACCACCATTATCCCCAGTGGCTGACTTATGAATTCAGCAATCACTCCCTGGACACTTGTTTTGTGTATTTAACAATGGGGATTGTTAGTTGCTGCCACACATTAGGGTTTTTACAATCCAATGCAATCCAAGGCCGTCCAAAGCAGGCTAACACTGAAACAGCATGAAAACAAAATTGAAGTGGAAGCCCAGATCTTTGCATAACAGAAACTGAGTACAGTCATCGTATGAAATCTGTAAAAAAAACCACACATTTCATCTGATTTCATGCTTTTAAACTGAAAAGATTCCCCGCTCTGTCTCTCCGCTTTGAGCGCTGTTGCCCTCCCTCACAACCTCCATCCATCATTCCCTCCATCCCTGCACTGGACTGTTACCATAGAGACGGGTTGCCAGGTCTCCGTTGCCGAGGCTGAACGGGTTAATTAGGAGGCGGAGCGTTTGCAGCCCTCCAGATGGTAGTAAGCCCTCCTTCACCACAGGTCTCCGGGGACCCCCTCTCAAAGAGAAAGCCTCTCCTGTTTAGTATGCAGCCCCTTGTTGCTGATCCAGGAGCTGCATTTATGACCCTGTAGTCAACAATGTGGGATTATGGGAAGTGTGGGGAAAAGATCCTCCTCCTCAGCTCTGCTCGACTGGGAAAGGCTCACTCAAGATCTTCCCCTCAGGCCCTGATCTGCTTAAAGGAATAAAAGAATGAAAGATGTTGCCTTGTCTTGTATCATCTTATGCCTTTTGTTGTCCTCTGTAAACAGTGTAAACATGTCATCTCTTTGCATGCAGGAAGCCATCTTGCCTCGTTTTTCAAAGGTTGAGGAACTGTGTCAGCAGCGCCCCCAAGTGTCTGCATTCACACAGGACAGGTTTATTGTCACACCACTTACAGTAACAGCACAAAGAGTTTGTACAATTGAGAGCGGAGTGAATGTTTCAGATGTGTAACAAACAGTACAAATACGAAAAGTGTAACTGTAGAAAAATAGCAGCTAAAAGAAAATAAAGTGATCACTGTGCTTGACCAGTATTGCAGACTGTATATTTTAAGCATATTTGAGTACATGAACATGATGAAGCAGTGCAAGCTAGTTTATCTCATTACATTACACTTTTTTATGTCACCCATGTAGTGTAACATCCTCTGTACACGGTTGGTATTTTCAATATGCTGAATTTTGCTTTGGACATTTTCTCTCCAGTATCATCAGGTCTCACACTTCTGTGAGCTTTTATTGTTTCAACTTCAGACAAAATGTTCAAAGCTGTCGACACAGCCACATTTAACTTTTAAAACGTGTAACAAGTCATACTTATTTATTTCATAGTCATGACATATTTATAGTCTCTATATTTGACATTCCAATGTACAACTACTCTCACTACTATCATTTTATTATCTTATCTATGAGCAGGTGAAAAATAAATATAATCTGTATTTAATTCATGTGCAAAGATTTTGTAATGTTTGGTTTGGTAGGACCTAATATGAGTGGTGCAGTGGTGCAGCAGTGCAACAGTGCCACTCAGTGGCGGCTGTACTATACCAGCCTGCCAAGTGTGTCTGTTGCTGCACAATGTTGATCTTTTCAAATTCTGTGACTTCACTTGTGGGTGCTGCTTCACCCCTAGGTGTTGAAGACAAGGTAGGTGAAGTTCTCCTGCTTGGGTTTGACGCTGAAGTTGTAGTGTCCAATGCGGTTCCTTTGGTAGTAGAAGAGGCAGACAAAACCAATGATGAAGAAGAGTGACAGGCCAACTCCAAGACAGGCGAGTCCAACGATATGAAGAGTGGTGGCTCCCTTGTCCAGATCCTCTGCAAGAATATGTGAGGTTAAAGGTCAAATGAGTGCACACATGGTGAGGAGGCAAATGAGGGGATTCATCTGAAAATGGCGTTGACAACACACTTCATTAAACATCAAAATGGTGAAGAGGTGAAGTTAAAATACTTTGTTTTCCTAAGTACTGGCTCTCTTAAATACCGTTACAAAAAGCTGCAATTTTCGATTTCACCTGGAATACTACTGTGAAAATAAATATGTCACTTCAAATAGAGATAGGCCTACCTCAAATATTTTTCGTCAAGATCAGGGCTTTTGAAATGTGTGTTCTCCATCAAGCTACTTAAACTCGCCTCTCCACCAGACTGATGATGGAGACAGCAGCGCTACTGCCGAAACTCAACATCTAGATGGCC
>JBCAUF010000028.1:25608363-25621482 GCA_038406115.1 Haemulon aurolineatum
ATCAGCAAAGGCTCCACCCCTGACCAGTTTACTGTAACACATGTGACTCAACATGAAGTTAACCAGACCAACAAACGATCTATACCTCATATAAACTTGACTTATGTATAACCAGAGGCCAGTGCTCAAGAACATGAGCAAATATACTATGGAGTGAAACTTCAGCTAGCAACCTTTGGCCATCATAATAAAAAAACATTGCAAAAACAGAAACATTAACTTCTAAGATGAAAAATATGACCTATCCCTTTAAATTAGCCTCAGTGTCATGTCTTCCGCCGGCCCCGCCCTCTTGTCCTCCACAAGCCTATCAGAGCGCGGCGCACGTGACGAGCGTTCTTTGCGATGACCTCATCCCTGGTGTGGGATGACGTCAAATTCAAGATGGATGGAATCACGACCAGCGCGCAGAAATCCACACAACACTGAATAAAGTCCCGGCCGTGCGGAGGAGAGACCATATTGACGACGGGCAGGGTAAGTGTTGGACAGACCGCTAAAGTTAACGTTAGAACCAATGAGCGGGGAGGCTGAGGCAGAGTTGGTGAGAGTGCTGTTCAGGAGAAGCGTTTTCCTTTTCCTCCCTGACGTAACTCGAAAGGGGGATTGTGCTGCTGTAAAACCCGACCAGCTACAACCTGTTTTACATCCAGGCACTGCGCCGTGCCGTGTCAGGCTGGGTAGGGTAGAACCGTTTGAGGAAAAGGGAAAAAAACAAAACACCACTTCCACCGGGGGGTTAGCGGGCACAGTTGACTCCCCCTCACTCCCGACAGCGTCTGTGTCTGCACCGACTGTGTTTTCATTCCGGGATTACCGCGGCGGGCTCCATTGAAACGCGCACAACTTTTTCCCCCCCTCTTGGTGTGACAGAACCGTCGGTGGGCTAAATCGTAACGGTTGCCTCTTTCGCCATTAACCCTCCAGGAAAAGAGGAACAGCGTGACACATTTCTTAAACTGAAAGCGACGCTTCGGTTGGAGAAGTTGTCTGTCATGAGAAATTGAGCCACGTCTCACGAATGATCTAATGCCGAAAGCCTCACTCGACTTCCTCATCGCGATCAGACACGACTCAGTGTTCCCCTGCTGTTCTCTCAACGTGGACTGCGAGTTTAGACGAAGAGACAAACAAGCGGTTCTTAGTTTTTTGATGAATGAATGAAGCTTCTGCCCATGAAGCTCTTATAGCTAGTGTCAAAAAAGTCAACATAAGCAACGCGCCTTCCGGTGGCTGTTTTCAAAATAAACGCCTTAACTGAGCAGCAGCGTGCGTTTGTTAACAAATACAATTGTGAATGACATGTTAATAAGATGACTTCTAGTTGATGAGGGTACACTTGTATTAGAAAAACAACTTTAATGCAACTAATTGAATGGAATACCTGATTTTTGCATAATTGCCAGGCAGCAATTGATCTGTGCATATGTGAGAACAATGTAAACAGAAGAAATTACTGGATATTTTTTACCTAGTTTAAGAAAAGAAATAAGGTCCTTCATAAAGGTTCAGCACCACGAACTACAGCCTCCAGAAGGACCATGAGGTTGACCCCCACATTTCTAAATCAACTTAAACTGAACCTGAACATTATAAAGGTACATTTATTGCATAGCAGGTGTATTACACTTGATTGAGTTTAGCAAGGTGCACCTTTGTACTGGGGATGGGGGAACCTCTTGCTTTTTCTAAATTTTCCCCCCCCCCTTTTGTTGTTTCATGTCTCATTGTCTATTTTCATAGGAATATCTCTCCATACATTTCCCTCTTACTGAGGGAGGTAAGGTTAAATATCTTGATAATTTCACCTTAGTTTTTCTAGGCTTTCACAGCTGTGAGCTTAATGTGCAAGTGGTGCTTGCACTGACCTTTTTTGCCCTGTTTTGTTAATCAGCCTACATACAGGCTGCCCTAATGTGTGTGTGGAAGTTGTTCAGGCTGCATGCAGCCTGAAAGGAATACCTGCTGACAAATATGTGACATTTCGTCCATGAAATACCATCTCTGCTATTTTTTGAAGATTAATGTTCTATTTCATAGAAGAGTAAGCTTATTAATAATTCTTATGATGTAAATAGTGCCCGCCCTTGGCCCAGTGCATACATTCTTTGTTTTTATGACAAGCCTTTATTTTAAAGGGAAATATTTTGGACTTCCTGCATTAGTCTGTGTGACTGCGGGTGACTTCACAGCTGCATCTCAATATCTTCTCACTACTGACATGATGTAATGGCCATAAACTTACTGTGTTATTAGAGCACCATGTTGTTCTAGATATAAAGGTTTAACTGTCGCAACAAATAGTTTCGTTACTTTTATTAGCCTACCAGTTAATCGTTTGATCTAAAAGATATCATAAAATAGTGAAAAATCCTAAGCTGATGTGTTCATATATCTTTTTTTGATCTGACCGATAGTCAAATACTCAAAGATATTGAGTTGGTTATTCTGCCTTAAAAATTATTTGAACGACGAATCAATTATCAACATAATTGCCAATCATTTATGTGGATTAACAGACCAGTTAGTCAACTAAACATTGCGGCTCTAAGTCTCAGTAACTACATTGGACTTTATCATTAGTACCATTAATGTGCCTTAAAACATGTAAAAATGTATCTTACATTCTATATTTAAGTGACAATCTTGTTCTGTAATCTGTCTTTACATTTGTTACAATACTTCTCATTAATTGCCGAAACATGCAAAATGCAACAGAATCAAGGTATTCTGAGTGAAAAATATTACTCTATATCTTGTGGTGGAATTTTTTTTGCTGTTTATAGGCTATAACCTTGCACTGATTTTGATTTTAGATGCTGATATCTCTTTGATGTTATAATTAACCAATTATTAACCACCCCTGCTTTTGCATAATTGACACGCATCTTGTTTGGATAGATTAACTAGCCGCATCATATAATTTGAATTCACAAAGTGTGCTATCTCTGACACTGATGTGTGGGAAGAGAAATGACCAATAGACACATGCATACGATAATAAGAGGGCCCAAACAGGAACCTGAGGTCCAGTTGTATTATTGTATGATTTCATGTGCCTGTTCATCCCTGTCTCTTGACAGACTAATTTTGTGCACACCTAGGCTAACAATCACCTTTTATATTTAGATTATTGCATTAAAATGTAATCCTCTTGTCTTGTCTTTCAGCCATGGAGAGCCTTGTGCATTACAGCAATCCCTCTCATGCCCTCTCACTGCTAGGGGTTCTGAATGAGCAGCGACTTCGGGGCCAGATGTGTGATGTTGTCCTGGTTGTGGCAGACCAGAGGTACCAGGCCCATAAGAGTGTTCTGGCCGCGAGCAGTGAATATTTCCAGTCCCTGTTCACACGGATGGATGCAGAGTCACTGAAAGTTGTAAACCTGGACTTCTGTGAGCCTGACGCCTTCGAAATAGTTCTGAATTACATCTACTCCTCCTCACTTTTTGTTGACAAAGGCAGCCTGGCAGCCATTCAAGAGCTGGGCTACAGCCTTGGAATCCCTTTCCTCACCAACATTGTGTCAACAAGACCACATACATCCTACTGTGTGTCAAGAAAAAGGCTTTCCTTCTCAGAAGGAGAGGAGAATGATGTCCAGACAAGGAGCGTCATTGTGTGTCGGGTCCGGAATGACACAAACCATCCTTCTCGCTCAAATTATCCAAGGAAATCATCAGAGAGATCATCATCTCCCCACTCGACCAGGGATACAGCTCAGCCTCCACCCGAACACAACTCATATGAATCAGTTAGGAACTCTGAATCCATCAGCAGGACGTCATCCGAGCAGAGAGAAGCTGCGGAAAGAAAGTCCACCTATCCATACACCTCCATATTAAAAGGGAATTCATCACACATCTCATCTGTGAGGCCCCAGCTGACATCATCGGTGTCTTTCAGTGATGCTGAAGTGCAGCACATCACGCTGCAGTCTGGCACTGATCAGGACGCCAAAGAGGAGAATGACGAGCAGGAGCCCCACTATCACACCAAAGTGCCCTTTCAGGGTCAGGCCAGTGAGCCCAGCCAGACCATTGACAGGAGTGGGCCTCTCATAAAAAGCCTACTCCGAAGATCATTATCAATGGACAGCCCCATTCCAGCCTTCTCACCAACACTGGAGCTCAAGGAGCTGCAAAATCGTGAACAGTCAGTTGTTAAAATGGCATCAAAAGCATCCGGGCCAGAGACATCTGCTCACAATGGCAATTCAAAAAGAACATCTCCCCTGGTTCTCAGGTCAAAGTACCCCAGCAGGTATGATGAAGAAACTCAGGTAGAAAGAGAGGTCAGCGTGAAAGCTGAGCCCAGCAGTCCACTCGCCGATCCCATGGACATCATTCGAATCACAGTTGGAGATGCATTGCCAGTCAATCTTAAAGACTTTCAAACAAATTATGACCAAGTTCCCAGGTCAGACTTCAATTCTTTCGGGAAAAGAAAGGACAGGCCAGACAACAGAAGGTACCCATTCAAGAAGAGCAAAATATTTAAGGAACATACCCTCTCGCTTGATGAGAACATTTCAAAAACAGTACCTCAGAGTGCCAGCAGTGACTCTAATGAGAACAGTGGGGAGCCGCCTCAGAACAAGATTTTCAAATGCTGGAACTGTTTAAAGGTTTTCAGGTCCAGCGCTGGACTTCATCGTCATGTAAATATGTATCACAACCCTGAAAAGCCGTATGCTTGCGACATCTGCCACAAGCGCTTCCATACCAACTTCAAAGTGTGGACTCACTGCCAGACACAGCATGGTGTAGTACAAAACCCAGCCTCATCGTCCAGCTCCTCTGTGCTGGATGAGAAATTTCAAAAGAAACTGATAGATATTGTACGCGAGAGGGAAATAAAGAAAGCCTTGCTGTGGAAGTTGAAGAGAAATAAGCAGGGTTTGCAGTCTCCTGCACTCGCCAAAAAGAGATCAAGGACCTGCTACATGTGTCCATACTGTGGGAAAGTATTTGTGTTCCAGTCTCAGTACAGACAGCATTTAAGGACACATCCTGCTGAAAAGGCTGACCAGGAGACAGCGAACGAGAGCATCCTCTACCAGGAACAGGATGAGATCATTCAACAGAAGGACACAGACGTTGGTGTTTACTCCTGTAGACTCTGTAACATGAAGCTCTCGTCACTCTTTGAGCAGGGCGACCACGAGAGGGGCTGTCGACATGCAACTGTATGCCCCTACTGTGGCCTCCGCTTTTCAAGTCCAGTGGTCAAGAAGGACCACGAGGCACACTGCAAGTACAAGAAACTGACGTGCCTGGAATGCATGCGGACTTTCAAGTCCTCCTTCAGCATATGGCGCCACCAGGTGGAGGTCCACAATCAAAACATGATGACTGTTAAAGACCACATTCACATGAGGCATGAAGAGAACGATGAGGAGGCGTCTGAAATGCTCAGAGAGGAGCATTACAGTGATGAGCCTCTTGCAACCGGGAGCTCAAGAGAGAACATAAGTTACAGCGACTCTTCAGGTCCACCCATGTATGACTCAGAAGACTCCTCGTCCTATGTGCCCGAGGACCTGAGCATGGGCCACCACGGCAAGCTGGTAGTGAAGGAGGAGCCATTAGAGGAGGCCGTTAGCGAGAGGGAAAACGCAGAGGCTGCCAAAGCCGGGCCTGAGGAACCCGGTGTGTGGCCATGCGAGAAATGCGGAAATCTTTTCAGCTCACGCAAAGACCTGGAGCGTCACCAAGAGCTGCTATGCCACATCAAACCATTCATATGTCACATCTGCAACAAAGCCTTCAGGACCAACTTCCGCCTTTGGAGCCACTTCCAGTCCCACATGTCGACTGCTGGCGAACCTGGAGCCAAAGAGATCGACAGGCAGCCGTCGCCTCTGTCTCCCTCCCCTCCCACGACCCCTCAAAGCTCTGAGCGTCCCTCCCCACAGTCCTCCGTGCTCAAGTCCACCCAGGCGGCTCCAGTAGCTGCGGCAATGGCCGAGGAGTCCAGCAGCCCAGAGCCCTGTAGCTCATCAGTAAGCAAGACGAAGAGGCCTGAACTAGAACGGCAATCCAGCAGCCACAGCCCTCTGTCAAGGTCAAACAGCATGGAGAGTGCAGGTGGCCCTCAGGAATCAGACACGCTCTTTTACCACGCACCGTCTCTCTCTGCCCTGACGTTCAAGAGGCAGTACATGTGTAAACTCTGTCACAGGACCTTCAAGACGGCCTTTAGTCTCTGGAGCCATGAGCAGAGTCACAGCCACATGTAAGCACCAGGCAGGTTAATAGTTTCTCTCTGAGAGACGATACTTAATATTAGAATAAACACACCTCAGCCTACAAAATGAAGACTTTGAATGTATAGCTTATTCGCTTGCCTCCAATGTCATATATTAAAGTGGCCATGTTCATTAGAGGTGTAAACGTGAATGTGCAATCAAGTGCTAGGTTCCTCTGTGAGACGAGATGATTATAAATGGTTTATTTTCCTTTCTATGAGCATTTATCTATTTTAAACCTCTTTTAGTTGTCTACTTGTAATTATCTAGGTGTTTTGAGAAAACAAGGTACAGAGTTGCACCCCTCATTATGTAAGGTGTGCCACCTTTGATTTACAGGTGCAGTGAAAAATGGTACAACTATATACATTGTTTTCTCAGAGTGTGGATAAAGTGCTTTAAATTCTTGGAGGCTGCAGTTGAATTAAAGAGTAGTGCTTTGCTTTTGTTTTGTCAGATCTATCTTTCGATGTGAGTGACATCCCTTAAGATAATATTGGTGGCCTCAACAATGTATTCAATATGCACTTTGTTTAACAGTTTGATTCTGTTATAGGGGGACATAGTGCAAAATGTTTGCTTTATTTTAGGCTGCAGAAGTACAAAATGATAAATAGGCCCAACGGTTTTCCTTCTTTACATTTAGCATTCATTTGCATTTGTTCTCTAATATTAGAGTTTCTTGTTGCCTTTGCGTCATTTTATTAAATGGACTGATTGAATAAGACCTCCAGTATGATAATACATTGATATCACACACTGTACATCCTACACACCTCAGACCTGTTGTTTTAAGCATTGCATTTCAGTATGCAGCCTTGATTCATAGCTTACACTCCGTATAGTTTATCTTCCTAATCACTAGCCTGGTGAATAATTTTTATGGGTATACAAATGAATGAGAGTTATGGGGGGAGGGCGGGTTTCACAGGTAAATAACTGTAACATCTTTGTTAAAAAAAGGTGCTCAGACCAGCTTCTAAGTAAAAATGGTGAAATTGTGAGTGAAAATAATGGACTGCATTCATTTGAATAGTAGATAACATCATTCAAGTATTTGGCTAAATACATCTGCTAGAAATCAAACTGAAATGTTCATTGCAAGCAAAGCACACCACTGCACAGTAATGCAATTTATAGTTCTACTCATATAATAAACAGGCAAATTATAAAATTAATTTTAATATATTGGACATTGTCATAATGTCAGAATCACTAAAGTCTGCCACCCCAGTGCAACACCAGTGTTATGTAAATACTTAAATACTGATAGATTTTTGCAGTTCAACACATTTGGTAATTAACCAAGCTTTACGATGCTTTCATGGCCTTATGCAACTTGCAAAATATTTTGTCAATATTGTTTTACATAAGAGCACAATAGAGTTTCAGATGACTTATGACTCAGGCTTTTTAAGGAGGGTAAAGTCAAGGAGAAGGAGGCATGAGAAAGCAAATCTCTTATTCTACAAATGGTGACAGAGTGTTCCTGCTTCCTAAAGATTTATTATTAAAGACTGTGTTTTGATTGTATTCCAGTTGTTTCACAATTGTATTCTTGTAAAAGTATATACTTATGCTTTGGCTTGATGGATTAGAACTTTGTCATAAATTATTATGATTGCTACTATTTGAGAGATGTTGCATTCAAAGAGTGCTCCACACAAACTATGGGAATTTGTTTTCCATTAAATGAGCAACGCGAGCTGCATTGTGATGTTTAATTCTTTGGAGAAATTCTGTATTGATAATAGTGCTCTTAATTTCTTGTGATAAAAGCTTTCTGAAAGTTTCACAGAAATGATTAGAATTGTGTATATGGAAGTGTTTGTATCCTCGATTTTGTACCAATTTTGTTAGTAAACAGAAGTTTTATCTTTTTAGTATCCCTATGCTCTCACTGCAATAATGACTATTTGTAACAGCATTGGTTGCATTTTGTTGCTTTTGGAGACTTGCAGCTGTTCTGTGTCTAGGTTTTTCTACAGTTTTTGTGCTTCATTTCTGTAATAAAGAGTAACAATGGAGTATATATACAGCCATTTGTGGTATTTGAATTATTTGTTTACATGGTAAATAGCTTGTTTAAATCTTAATCAAACATTTAATTACATTTACATGACTTTCCATAACCCTCAGTGAATTTGTTTGGTGCTGCCTAACTTTGTCTTTTTTTTAAACTGACACATTAGAGCTCTGAATTTATCCTTTACCCCCATACACAGTTACTTCAACCACGTTCACTGTCTGAACTTGTGGTGTCTTATGTCACCAAAACACTATTGTACCTTCAACACACTGCCTTAGTGCTTAAAAGCGCATATAGGAGTGTGCATTATTTACATGATAGGACATACATAAGGCTTTGGATTTAATGATACCCCCTAACATTCGAAATATATAATCTCTCTCACCTACTATAATAAGAAATTCAGGCATAATGTAAATGAGTTTGTGTTATGAACAACAGATAATTAACAGCCTGTTGGTGATTTCATCAGTGTGACTGGTGAGCCAAGTACAAGCTTGCTGGTGAATCTACCTGAGGAACTGAAGTATGTGAAAACGGACACACACGTCATCCTGTTGGCAGACAACACTGAAACCAGGGGGATGTTTTTCAAGCTGTGGGACACCGTGACAATTTCTGACTGGAAACTCTGGAGTGAACTTAGGAGGTGTTTGCTTTAATTTGGAAAAATGGTCAAGTGGAAATCCTGTCCTTCCCATGTGTAAGGTCAAACTGGCCATGAAAGTGTGTGCAGAGAGGAAGTTTTCACATAGATGAGGAAATCTGTTCCCAAACTAAGCCATAGCTTTTGAGTTTGAAAAGTTAGTTCTCATCTCAAATGTTGGGACACGTTTACAGAACAAAGCTTTAATATGAGAGAGCTGTGATTATTAACCATTTGCCAACAGTAATAATTAACAATATTTATTGTGAGAGATTTACAATAATTTACAGACTTGACATTATCAACAACACAATGTTATACGGAATTTAACTGATGTATAGTGTTACTCGCTACCTTGTGAAAGTTACATTTTCTAGATGGTGGAAGGTGAAGATAATTTGAAAAGATAAACATTGCAAAAACAAGACAAATTTGAGATAAACATTACATAATCAAAAGACTTCAGGTACAAGCAACACTGGAACCACAGCAGACGTCAAAAAAGCAACCAATTAGGTGCTTACACTGACACTGCTTCATTGTAGCAATAGAGCTGACAAATTGTGTTTTTGAACCCAGAGTTGCCTGGCATGAACATACACACACAATTATGAATAAATCATCCAGATCTTTCTTCTCTCTCTCTTGGAGCATCCTCACAGTGCCAGGGTGTCTTTAATCAGCCTTCTCATTGTTGTGCTCACAGATGTACCCAGAGAGTCAGTGATCTGGAATGTGATCTTGTAAAGGTAGGGCTGGACATCTTTGAGGCTGGTGTCGAAAACGTTGTCCACTTCAGACTGAGTGGGCATCTTTGGCAGGTACTCGTGGCGGTTGATGACCTCGACGACGTTGATCACCTTCTCGCCCAGCTTCTCCCCCACCTTCTCCCTGCAGATCTGTCTTTCCTGCTCGTTGGCCAGGTTGACAACGCTGACCTTGATGCTCCACACCTCCCAGGGAATGCACTCGTCAGAAAAAGGCCAGCGAGACTTCTTCTTCTGGTAAAACTCCAGGGAGATCTGCCCCATGCCATCACTGCCAGAGTTGCTCAAAGCATCCTGTAACCAAAGCATTGGATGAAATTACATGTTTGGCCTGCCCGTGCATTACAGTCAACAATCACATGCTGAAACCACCAATTACCTTGAATTCAGACACAGCCTTCCTGATCACCCTGTCCAGCTCCTCTGAGGACACCCTGACAAATGTGAAATCGATGAAGTCGCAGTCGAAGTCCAGAGTACCCACGGTACCGATGGAGTAGGTGCCCTCCTTCTTGTAGTGAAATTTCCCGGTGCTGCGGTGCAGTAAAATGGTGTGCAGCAGAGCCAGCATCGCCTCTTCCACCTGCCTCGCCTCCACTGTCACTTCCAGTACCTCCGAGCGGCAATTCATGACGAAATGATTGTTATTTCCATCAACGAGCGATGACTCGAGTGAGGTGACGATGGCTGCTGTGTGGCAGCTCGATCACGTTAGATGACGAAGATATACTTTGTTTACCTCCACAGATGGGCGGAGCCTATCCCACACAGTCTATTACAGTATATTACACAGCAAAATACTAGTTTCCACACAAGCTGTCCTACCTCCAAATGTAAAGAGTGCGGACTGAGCGCAGGTGCATTGTAACAAAAGCTAGCTAGCTAGGTGTTTGCTACAAACCAAACGGGACAGGAAGATGTGATAATGATGACAACAGGACAATGTACGGCGAGTCGCGTAGGTCAGAATACCCTATAAGAGTCGTTTTTCTTGACTGCGTGGTTTTAAATGCCTTTCTTGGACAAATATATCACAAACACGTAATTCCTGAATGAAACAAACTCGTTTAGTACCAAACCTTAACCTCAGTTGGAAAATACACGTAGTTTTGCACTGGCGCCGGACAACAACAAACTATCGCCTTGTGCCGCGGTGCATTCTGGGAGTTACAGTTTGTGCCACATATCCGTTTCTGAACGATAACTTTGACCAGTCAGAGTCACTGGGCTGCAGACCGAGTCCGGAGCAGAGGGCTGCACTCTCCGCGTTTCAGGATGTTTTCCCGGGACTCTTGTTCGATATGTGGACGTCGTCTGGCGGAGCCTGGCCGTAAACTTTGGAAATAATTCCCGTTTGGGAAACTTTGGCGGCTGCGTAGCTAATGAGGAATAGCTAGTTAGGCGAACCGTGGCGAAGATTAGCTCACTAAGATAACAACCTTATTCAATTCAGTTCAATGAGAGGAGGGGAGTGCGCTTTTCTGCAGGTTACTTTGAAGCCAGGGACTACCTTTATCTCTTCGACAATGGTCTAGGTCTGTCTAACCGGTTTGCGTCATTTGGGACCTCTGTATGGCTGTTAAAAGCTGCAACATGGATAACAAAAAGCATAATTTGTCTTTGGGGTTGATGTCTGTGCTGTTATCAGCTGTGGTGCTGGTAGATCGCTTTCATTGAAATTCGCCGTGCCCTGAACAAACACATGCTATGAGGTCGCCAGGAAAATCCTCAGAGGAGGCGTGTTAAGCTGCGATTCATCGTTTTCACTTTGCGAAGAATGTCCGACTCGGAAAGTTCCGGTTCATATTTCGGTGTGGAGGATCCGCAGTGGCTGTGCATGGTCACACTCTTCGTCGCCTCCGTGGTCACCCTCGTACTGTATTTCGTGCAGTATTTCCAGCAGAGGGGCGCGGGAGAGGAGCGGAGAGCGGCGGAGGACAATGCGGCGAAGGAGGAAGCCGCCTCTCTGCTGGGATGGGCGCTGTCACTGAGGAGCTGGAAGAGCCGGTGGAGGGGAGCCTGGTGCAGGGCTCTGAATGACGAATCGAGGAAGCGTGGGGTGAGTCTCATGACCGCCGAGCCACCGCTCTTGTGGCGAGGCAGGTGACTTCAATAAAGAAAGTGAATCTTGTCGTTCCTCGTCGTGGACTGGAGGAAATCACCTAAGTCATACACTCATATAGATGGCCAGACACTCAAATCAGGAATAACACTTGACACATTTTTGACAGCTGACATCAGAAGTGTCTCTCCTGTCTGAACACTCAGTTGCGTAAAGCTTGCATTCATTCACCTCCTTGGAACCATCTGCTTTTTTTCCCTCTTCCTGGGAATTATCAAGTCAGAACATATGCAATTCTGTGCCAATGTGATACAGCCAGGATCGTTGCTCATTTGTTGGCAACAACTTCCATTTTCCTGCTCGGCGAGTTGTGTAATAGCTTAGGTGTTTGCTGCTTGTTGTATGAATGTCCCTTTCTTCTTCACCCCCAGGGCCCGGTACTGTTGACATTTGAGGAGGATGGTCTTCAGGCGTCGGAGCTCGCGGTCAACCAAGTGTCCAGCTTTCAGAAGACTGCCAGAAACAAGGTATTGACCACAAAGTGTTTGATTAGTGTAGTCGCAAGTTTTCTCCTTCATTAAAACCACTTATATCTTGTAGATTTTGTGTCATGTCTTTCCAGTGACCAATGAATGTAGTTTTCTGTGAGATTTCTCTATCAGGTTGTAATGTTGTTGAGTGCCTGTGCGGTTCCCTCCTCCTCCCAACCACTGAAAACGAATAGGTTTTGTTTCCATGGCAGCTTCAACATTCATCTGGATCACTGCAGCAGACACTTATAGATTTCTAATTTCCTTGTTTATGTACTTTATTGACCAAGGCTGTCCCTCGGATCAATCTCCCCTTCCCTAATTCAGTGCAGAGGGAGAGACTCTCTCGACCAGTGCTGCATTTTAGCCCGCAGTAGACAAGCTCTGAGTCATCAACTCGCCAACTTTGCTACAGACGTTACCCCCATTCATCTAGATTTGACAAATTAGTCCACTTTGCGTTTTTTTGCGAGGGTCCACATGCTCATTTGCCAAATTCAGAAACACTGCATTAACACTTCTGCTCGACTATGAAACTCTTGCATGATGCTTCTAGTATAATTCATGCAGATTATGTGCCAACCTCCTGCAGACTGTGTGTAAAACAAACTGCAGCCGGAGGGCTTTCATTTTTTGGAGAGGTCAGATAGGGACAAATTGCTTGCTGTGTTGCCGGCCCAGTGGGCTTTGCCGTGCTCCCAGTGCAAACTCAGCCCTTTCTTTGTGATCATCGTGATATGGGCCAAAATACCAGGTGCTCTGTTGTTGAATGCAGGGAGTCTAATGAACAGAGGCTTATTCTTACCCACATGCCCAGTCTGTGTGTGTGTGTGTG
>JBCAUF010000028.1:25671721-25681864 GCA_038406115.1 Haemulon aurolineatum
TGTGTGTGTGTGTGTGTGTGTGTGTGTGTGTCTGAGCTGTCCTGTGTGTGACGGGTGTCGTGTTCTGCATGTGTGTCGACCCCTTCAGCAGCACAGCAACCTGCCTCTCAATGGAAGTTTCCATTCTTTCGGCTGTGTACACACACACATAGTGCATACAGTAAATATTACCTCACTAGAACCCGTTGTGTTTTGATGCGGAGAAGTCGTCGTGCAAGTTGCTCGTCATCCGATCAATGATTCTTATGTGATTCAGCAAAAGGCATGAGGTCACTGAGAAAGTGGCACCTGTCCTCTCTAAATGACATGAGATGAGATTAGGCCTCAGATTTAGAGCTATCTAAAGGTGAATTTCCTCAATTGATCGCTCAACTTCTGTTTTTGTTTTCTGATGTTTTGGACTGTCTGATATCAGATTATGATCTGTCATCCGGTCACCGTCACCAAAACATGCCAAACAGATCATCAGTCAACAGGAAGTGGCGATTTCAGCATTGGCAAAAGAAAAACCTAAAAAAGAAAGAGGACTGTCGCCTCCTCAGAACCTGTGGTGCAACTTAGAGCGTCCGCTGAACCTGAACCGAAGATGTTATCATCTGCAAACATCTGCAAAGTACATAAACAGTCATTTGAGTGCAGCCTCCATTGACCCGCGCATAACATCCAGCAGCAGCGACTCAAAGCCACCTTTGTCTGCCCGGGTTGCAGGCAGCCGCTCTGTGGCACTGACAATAAAAGAAGCTGTAAAACCGGTCTTACCGGGCTTCTCTGTTAAAGCAGGGACATTGTTTGGTTCTGAAGCGCTGCTGAAGAGCGCTTTGGATTAGATGGAGGATTTAGCAAACACGCTCTTGCCCCATTCTCCTATATCATGTTTGATTATTCCTGTCTGGCAGATTTGGGAGGCTTGTGCCTCCTTCATTTGTACTGACAATAAAGGAGAAGTATAGCCAGGCCCTCGCCTATAGAACAGACTCTCTTAGTAACCTGATACACTTTGCATATAACAGACTCTCTGGAGCTGGGGGAGTCTCTCCTGTGCATCTAATTTCATTTTATTAATGGTTGAAAAACAGAATTCCCAGTCCAGCTCACCCACTTCTGCCTTTGAACCACATTCCGATGAATGCAGCCATTAGCGGCTTTATCTTTCTCTGATCTGTCCTCATTAAGGCTTTGCTTTTTTTTTTTACAGCAACCTTTGCTTGAGAAATGTGCACGCTGAGGTCATGAATGACCTGCGCGGTTGTGTTTGAGGCATGTCAGCAGGGCCAGACTGATAAAGGGAGCTGTGCAAAGGTTGAGCAACAAGAGAACAAGAGCTCTGTTTAATGCCCTCCTGATGCATTCCAGGGTGTGCTGGAATGTCCTCAAGGCCTTAAAAGAGCTACCTGTGGACAGTTAAGAACACAATCCACATACTTGGTATGAGCAACAGTAAATTAATTACAGACATCTGCACTCGCGCAGCCTCTCAGGTTAACGCTAGTAAAGATTTTGCATAGCTGGTAGCTCAGTGAGGATGATGTATAATGTGCTGGAATTTGGGTTAGCAGCGAAGTTATGCTAAATATTACAGCATGACCTCAGAGTCATTAGGTTAATGTTTTGTGAGATCATGGGTTTGATGAATATCTTTGAGCCAGTGGCTGTGAGAGGACAGGTTAAAAATAAGCTCAGCTAAATACCTCAAAACCAATGTTTGTTCTCATGTCAGATGCATCTTGTTATCCCTTCTTAGAACTGCTTAGTCGCTGCAGCAGAAGACGCTGACTCACTGAAGCCATAAAATGTAACATAAACGTGTGGTAACATTAAAATGATGTAATCAATGCACCTGTGAATCACAGGGAGCGTTCGGAGCTGCTCGAGGAGGCCAAGAAGATGGAGGCGGCCAAGTTCCGATACATACTGCCCGTGTACGGGATCTGCGAGGACCCCCAGGGCCTCGTCATGGAGTACATGGAGACCGGCTCCCTGGAGACCCTGCTGGCCACCGAGCCCCTGCCCTGGGAGCTCCGCTTCCGCATCATCCACGAGACCGCGGTGGGGATGAACTTCCTGCACTGCATGAACCCGCCGCTGCTCCACCTGGACCTGAAGCCGGCCAACATCCTGCTGGATGCCCACTATCACGTCAAGGTGCAGTTCATGACACGTTCTTAGTGCCTCTTAAAGGCAACAATCAAATAAGTGAAAGAAAAACAGATGATGATCATATTCAGATGGGACTGTATACATGTTTTATTTAAAAAAATGATTGTAATAAAAAAAAAAAATTTAAAAATCAGAGCAGCCGCTTTTTTTTATGGCAGTGACAATATGTAGAATAATTAAAGGTTGGGCAAAATCATCATCAGTCATCTCACTAAAATCATATATTAATAGAGCTCCTGTAGAGAATAATGATTGATTGTTATTGTTGTAAGTGTGATTTGACATGAAGGCAAATCACAGTCGTCTTCGCCTCAAAGCTGATTGAAAGTCAGAGTTTCAGGAATTTTAGCTGTGGGGTGATTTACTATTCCTTTTCATCCACCTTGAAATGACAGCCCTGCACACGCTCTGGGCAGACAGGTGTCTCTCAGCCTCTGTCGAGCCTCTGAACAGCTCAACTGCACTGAGAGCCATGGGTGGGAACCGTCATTTCTGGAGTTTAATACCTGGATGTAAACACCTCACCTGGGCCTGTCCAGACAGGATTGATTCAGCTCCTGTTAAATCTCCCTCAGTGAATGTGTGTGTGTGGGCGTGCGCTCTTCCACACAAACGTGAAGGGCCTCTCCTCTCCTACAGGCTGGGACATGGCTGCGTTGCCCTCATCATACCACTGAGTGAACATAATAAGAGCTTAGCAGCCTGTCACACTCAGCGGGCAAAGTTAGTCATCAGTGTCACGGTGCTTCATGAGAAAATCAGCGGGGCTTGCTCTGTTTGAGGGTCTTATCTGATCTCTCCCTGTCTCCGCAGATATCTGATTTTGGCCTGGCCCGGTGGAACGGCCTGTCACGGGCTGATGACATCAGTAGAGACGGCTTCTGCGGCACGATTGCCTACCTGCCGCCCGAG
The DNA here is from genome assembly GCA_038406115.1 of Haemulon aurolineatum. Taxonomy (NCBI): domain Eukaryota; kingdom Metazoa; phylum Chordata; class Actinopteri; order Lutjaniformes; family Haemulidae; genus Haemulon; species Haemulon aurolineatum. The sequence continues at coordinate 25,674,791 of JBCAUF010000028.1, forward strand.
AGCATCATTGAAAAGGACAGAGTGTCGGACACCAAGCATGATGTATACAGGTTGGGTTTTTTAGCTTTTTGCATGCAACCTTTTTGTGTGAATGGAGGTCTTTGTTTAGGGATAGGCCTCTCTTCCCTCCTCATGTATGTACAGTCAAGGTGTGACTCATATCAGTCACTGTAACAAATGCAAGAGATAGATCAGAGTTACGCCACAAGATACATTTCATTTTTTAAAAAAGAGTCGACAAAGTGTCAATTTAAAGGTGTGTGAATACATTAAGCTTTTCAGTTATTTGGACAATCTGACGGCACTTTTAACGCTAAACAATTCCTCAAATGGAAAACCTGTTCCAATTTCTTGGCAGCGTTGCTGTGTGCTTGATTTCTTTTTTCATGTACTGACTTTCAATTTCTCTTTGCCCTCATTCCAGTTTCTCGATTGTCATCTGGGGGATTCTCACACAGAAAAAACCCTACCAAGGTGAGACTATGGATAATGCGCAATAGCTATGAAGATTTCCTTCAAGTCTGATGGGAAAAAAATTTCTATTACAGTCAATCCTTCCAAATAAAAAAAAAGTTTGGAATGCTAAAAATGAAATACTATCACATGTATGGTGCTTGACACTTATGATAGGTTGTGTTTTCTAAATTTATGATGTCAAGCACCCTGTAATTATGAGATCTACAGCCATGCTAGCGGCTCACTGAGGCTGTACTGAGGCATCTCTGTACTTAAAACTAAATGCTCTCTAATTGAAGCTTTCTGTCATTGTACTTCCATCCTAACAATAACAATAACTAACATAGTGACATTTAGCAGATTTCATGTTTACCCTGACCCCCTTGGTGGTTTGGCATGTTAGCTAATTAGCAAAAAGCACAAAGCACAGATGAGGCTGGTGGGAATGTCATCAGGTCATGGTCATAAACCAAAGTATTTGAGGTGTCTGCACCAAATTTGACAATCCACTCCATGGCCTGGACCAACAGACTGCCATCCATGGAGTCACACAGCTGGTGTGGCTAGAATGAACAAAATGAGTTAGTGAGGATTTTTTACTTTGCATGAATGAAAAGTATTTCCGGTGTCATTCAGTTTTATTTTGTATGTGATTTATTCCATGTTTGCGTCTTAACAACAACTACAAGGTCTTAACAAAAATATTCTAAACCTTAACCTCCAGCCTTTGCAAGCTAGAGTAACAAGAGTTTTTTTATTCTTTCTACTATGAAAAACATTTGACTCACAACATTAAACCATAAATATTTTTTTGCTTTATTTCTCTTAACTTGGCATCTATTTTTAACATATCCCTGGCATGAACTGGCTGCCATAATTTCCAGTAAAGCCATAACCTGACACTTCAGGTTATACTTTTCAGGGTTTGTGTGTGTGTGTGTGTGTGTGTGTGTGTGTGTGTGTGGGTGCGTGCACAGGTGTGCTGTATGTGTTTACTCGGTGGATTCCAGAGCAGGCAAATGGACAGGGCTAGACTAGCAAACAGAGTGTATTTTTTTCCCAGGCGTATCAGGTAGCAGTGCACTTCAAGGAATTTGGCTCTTTTTTTTGAAGACCAGTGTCTGGATAATGGTTGCCAGGTTGGCACTGGCACCGCCTATGTTGATCCAGACATAATTAAAAAGTGAGAAATAGCCTGGTTACCATCCCTTCCCATCTTCCTCCTCCACCTGCGAAGGGTATTAGGGCTACAATAGGAGGTGAAGTACCTGTGATTAAGGCCTCTACCTGTTTGTTCTGAATCATTGACTGGGCTGATCCCACAGTCAGATAGAAGGAGGTCAGACCAGGAACTGTTTTGAACTGAACTCAACTGGAGCTTTTCCATTTTGCTCCCATGGGAAACAACAGCAGACACTGCCTTATCTGAGCACATGGGAAAATGGTGATAAAGCGTGCGTAGCCATCTTTATAGGCAGTGACGCCAGACGCCTATCAGCACCTTAAGTTATGTTGTCATATACCGCAGCATATTACATGTCTTCAAATCAGGATTTAGATCAGATTAGTGCGTCCAACAAATATGAAACAAAACGTTTCTTCTCTGTGTTTTAAACTTAAGTATCTGATGATTTCCCCCCCAGGAGAGAATAACATCCTCCAGATCATGGTGAAGGTGGTGAAGGGAGTGCGTCCAGACCTGAGTGCTGTGCCACGCTGTCGACCTTCAGCCTGCACAGGGTTCCTGAGTCTCATGCAGCGTTGCTGGGCCTCAAAACCTGATGCCAGACCCAGCTTCCAGGGTAAGCAATGCCTTTCTGTAACAGACAACAAATGTCAACCTTCTTCTCTCATGATAACGGCAAGTAAAGCAATATCAAACTGAGCTGAGCTTAACTAGACTCTCTGGTCTGTTAAACTGAGGTTTTTGTTTCCTGCCTGTAGTGCTGCTTTTCTTCCCTTTCCTCCTTCCTTGTTCCCTAATCACGTCCCTACTATTACTGAAACCTGACCTAGAGCTGTTGTCCTTCCAGAAATCACGTCTGAGGCCGAGGAACTCTGCTCTAAACCTCAAGAGGAGCCCAGGACTCCTACCTTATCGACGTCAGAGCCAGAGCCCACTTCTCCCAACGCACTCACCAGTGACCAGGTATGACACGACAACATCACATTAACTGCTTTTGGGTGAACAAGCCCCGTGCTTCACTGTTGGAGCACTCTTTCAAATGGAGATAGAGCGATAAAAGGACAGCAGTGATTACCCACTTATGATTTGTTACTTTATTTGACTCTTTGTCTTTTTTACTGCCTTCAAATTGACTGTATGTATCTTCTATCAATGTGTAACTATACACCCAGACAAAAGTAGGCTTATCTGTGAAGTGATCCAGACATGATTATGACTTTTACTGTAAAGTCAAATGTTGTGTATGTCTGATTGTTACCAATAGTTGCATCACACAACAGGAATGTTGATTGATGGCATAGTTTAACCTGTCCCCTGCTTTGTCATTTCCGTTCACGGTTGTGTACGTGACTAGAGACAAACTACTTATGCCTACTTATGAAATGATGATATCTATCTGTGTATAGTCACAGAAGATAAGCTGTTTTAAACTTACGTATGTGTTTGAGTGATTTCAACTGGATCAAACTTAAGCTCAGCAAAATATCACAGTGACATTGTTCAATAGGCATTGTACTGTAAGTGGCTTTGGATAAGAGCTACATACCTGAGTATAAAAGTAATGGAATGACCGTGAAAGACCAGCTTGTCCAAATATGCTTATCTGACCTTTTGCCTTACAGGTTAAAGACAACAAACTGGTGCGTCCAAAGTCAGCCATGTTGCCGGAAAAAGATTACAGTCTGTCAGAGCTGCTGAGCCAGGTGGATTCTGGGATCTCGAGGAGCTTTGATCGAGTGAAGGAGGATAGCTGCCACAGCAAAGAGAACACTTGCAAGAGACTGTCTGGCATCTCCTCGGCTGATTCAGCCTTCTCCTCCCAAGACTCCATCACACTGTCTTTTGAGAAGGAAAACACATGTGGTAAGAGCTGATGAAATACCTACAACTGGAGCTATCATTCTTGTAAATCTAAAATAAATATGGGTATGAGATTGTTACGTGTGATTTTTGAATTAAATCCTTTTTCTTCTTTACTGCCCAGATTCTGCTGAGGTCCAGAGACGGAAGCTGTGTGAGGCCATCAGGACCAAAGACACTGCCAAGTTGATGAAGATCCTTCAGCCTCAGGATGTAGATCTTCTCCTTGACGGAGGGGACAGTCTGCTCCACCATGCCATCACCTTGGCCAATGAGGAGGCTGTCAAGTTCCTCCTCCTGAATAACGCCAATCCCAACCTTGCGAATGCCCGTGGCTCCACACCCCTGCACCTGGCCACGGAGAGGCACCTGAAGCCCCTGGCGGAGCTTCTGCTCGGTCGGCGCAGCACCAACGTCAACGCCAAGGATGAAGACCAGTACACAGCCTTGCACTGGGCTGCCCAGAACGGGGACGAGGCCATCACACGCCTGCTGCTGGACCGGGGGGCGGCCATCAACGAGACCGATGGCCAAGGACGCACGCCGGCTCATGTCGCGTGCCAGCACGGCCAGGAGAACGTCATCCGGGTGCTGCTGAGCCGTGGTGCTGATGTTCGAATCAAGGGTAAGGACAACTGGACGGCGCTCCACTTGGCTGCCTGGCAAGGGCACCTGGGCATCGTCAAACTGCTGGTCAAACAGGCCGGCGCCGACGTGGACGGGCAGACGACAGATGGCCGCACGCCGCTGCATCTGGCGTCCCAGAGGGGGCAGTACAGAGTGGCACGGATCCTGATTGAACTGGGCGCGGATGTACACATGACGTCCGCTGGGTTAAACACACCCCTGCACGTGGCGGCAGAGACGGGTCACACCAGCACCTCTCGCTTCTTGATCAAACACCAGGCGGACATCCACGCCCAGAACGCCCAGGGACTCACTCCTCTCCACCTGGCCTCCCAGCGAGGTCACCTGGCCACAGTCAAGATGTTAATAGAAGAGGGGGCAGACCCCTACAGGTCCAACCAGGCCCTGCGCACCCCTTGCCACCTGGCAGCAGAGAACGGACACTGTGAAGTCCTGAAAGAGCTGCTCCTTCACTGTCCAGACGGTGGCGCTCTGTCGGACGAGCAGGGGCTGAGCCCATTGCACCTGGCAGTGCAGGGTGGGTACTCAAACATCATCACTATGCTGCTGCCGCAGGACTGTCAAGACTTAGTGACTGAGAGCTCAGTGCAACCAGTAGCTGAACTGCCCACACCGCCGGAGCCTAAGCAGCTCCAGAGGAAAGTCGTCATTCTCAAACTGACAGAGCACAACAAAGACTGTCCACAATCCAGCAGCTCGCAGTGTGCCTCAGCACCCTGCTAACAAGTGCTAAGACACTGCCAACACTGTACAGAACTGTCTTCAAGGCCATTTTTTTATACTCCTCTGGTGCCTCAGAGTTGGGGTGACGGGGGCATTCCAAACTTTTTTTTTGGAGTTTTTTGGACTTAAAAGCCCTTTCAGCATTGTAGGTATTTCCTAATGGTCGAAAAAGCTTTGATGTAAATATGTACACTGTAAATATAAAGTATAAATACTCTCTTGTGTTTGAATTTAGACTTTGTTTACTTTTTTACTCAACAAGCACATGTTTTTGTACCTAACAAGCACATTTTGTCAGAATTATCAGAATTGTGATTAGGAAGCCCGTAACCTTTGGGGACCTTTGACTTTACTGTACTGCAGCTGGTATGCCTGTAAGTTATATTTAATAGAGCACAAAGTTTGGTCACAAGCTTTATGAGGTGAATGCTGTACATCACCAGAGCCATTGCATTTATCAAAGAAATTTCAGTGTTCTGTACCTGTTACATATCAGTGCTGCATCATCCATTAAAACATTTTAAACTTTTTTGTTTGACCTTGTTGCTTTTTTCACGTTAGTAACTTATGAATGTTTTTCTATTGTCAAAGCACAGGAGTCGATGATGATTGATCTACTGCAAGAATAAAATATTGTCTCAGTTTTATAACATTATAACCATAGCAATTAAATGTTATCAGTTGTTACTCTTTTCATTTTATGCACGTTTTAAGGCTAACATGAAACTTAATATGCAGAAAAGATTACAGTAGAGATGTGTATTCAAACCTTCTTTTACTGTACTATTTAGACTTGGTTTTCTTTAAGACTACAGTAGGTCACAAGAAGATTTTAACAAGATTTTCTCTAAAGGTACTGTTCAATTGAAAAACTGAAAAATTCATTTCAATTCAATGCGCTTTAGTAACTGAAAATGTAATGAACCCCTTAGTTAAAATACTTTGGCATTTAAATGTAACACTGAGAATGAAAACAGCAACTGAACCTATGTTCACGTCTCATGTTTTTAAAAATCCAATATGATATAAACATTTTTCGTTAACGTTCACTCAAAACCTCTTGCTTATACAGGCATGTTAGAGAAAGTGTCTTGTTTCAGAGTCTGCCAGCGTGTCTCAGAGAAAGTTCGTTCTTGTCACCGCTCCATCTTATCAGCGTTGATGTTGGGCAAAGTTGGCATGTCTGCATCTGCAAGCTCACCTAGTGTTATTATTATTATGTCTCTGCTCCAGACCCCACAGAGCATGCTCAGGTTGGCACAGACCATGGGAACTGCCCCTGAGGGGGATCACATGCTGCAGGTGTAGATGATAGATGGGTGAGAAGGGGCGCTGATGCTCCACCTGCAATCTACCCAGCCTGTTGGCTAATTCCTCAGACCACTTCAACTTTTCATCACTCACTAAAACCAACATGCCATCCCTGACGCCTAAAGGGCTCGGCTTTTTGTAATCGGAGAAACCGAGTGCGGGTGGCTGTTGCTTGTAATTGTCCTGTTTTTATAGCTCATGGTTGCAAATGACTAGTGAAATGTGTATAATCTGAGGCGGTTGCTTTGTGTACACAGCATTCTATCCTGCCTGTTGTCTGGTGATGTGTCTCGGCTCTCGGCTCCGGCTACGAGGAAGATAATGGCTGTGTTGTAGCCTAATCTCAGCTCCGATCTCTTGTCAAGACTGCTCCTGTGTTTGATGGACTGGTGGGCTGGGCTTGTCTTCCATCGTAACTCACAGTGGGTTTTTTTTCACTCTGGGCGACAGGTCTAGTCCAACACTAGTGTTCAGTCATTACAGAGTGTATTGTTTCATAGATCATTGGAAACTTTGAAATAAAGAAATAAAAATGGCAACACAAACAGAAAGGATTATCGCAACATTGATTAATACAGTGTTTTCCTTATTCTGCAAACATTTTTATAGTCTCAAAATATGGTGAGATTTATATTTATTTCAGCTTGTGAATAATTACACAAAGAATTTGGAATAAAAGCATGAAGAAACAGTTGTGAAACACTGCAGCATTAAACAGTTCGACTTGACAAAAGGTCGTCTTAACAGACTAGTAAGGCGTAGGCTGAAGCTACAGCTCATCACACCTATTCTTTTTACAAAACACAACCTTATATAACATCAAAAGTAACATTAGACACATTTTCCCCACTACACTCGCATTACACAATGTGTCCAAAAGTTTTAGTTGC
>JBCAUF010000028.1:25724858-25738105 GCA_038406115.1 Haemulon aurolineatum
AATAGCTTGATCCGCTTTTAAACCTGTGGCTGCAGGACTTCAAAGTGTGCTGCCTTTTCTGTCTGCCATCTGCCAACAACAGTGCTGACCCCCTCCAACCCCCCTCCCCACCTCCTGGTCTGAAATCCCAGGCTATCACATTTAATTTAGCCACATGTTTGCTCATGTCGACAGCTTTGTTTATGTTCGTTCCATTTACATATTGAAACGTTTCTATGCCAGGACCCTCATTTGATGAAGGTTTAGTCATAGTGACCCTCACAGAAGAGGGTTTCTGTTGTTTGTTGGTACTGTAGGTGTGCAGATAAGTGTTGGCTGTGGAACCTTTGATAGGTTATAGTTATCTGCAAAGCTGCCGTGTGTGTGCTAACTTATAGTCAATGATTTATAGGTGAAATGAGATATTCCTCATTTGGCTGGGACTTCTGTAAAGGACATAGCAAAAGATTAATTTGCTTATTTTTTTGTATTGTTTTAATTCAATGCATCTGTCAATAGTAATGTAGTTGGCAGGTTTTAATTTGTAATGTGGATAAGAGTAGGGCTGGTCCAAAATAATTAGTTTTTATGATAATTTTTTTTTGTTTGATTTTCAAAAACTTGTTATTGTTTACTTTGTTCTGTTAGTGTCATCAGGGCAATTAATGTAGAAATACTGATCGTTAATTTGGCAAATTCATACAATGATAATGTGTGTACCCATGTTTTGTTAATTGTAGCAAATGCCTGGTTCAATTGTCTGCCTATGGGCGTGGCTGTTTTGTCCTGGAATTTACACTGAAACTAGCCAGTGACTCCTCCCACTCCAAACAATCGTGTGAAACTTTTTTCCTTACAGGATCGTCTCTCTGACATGCCACCGCAGTACCGTAATCGAAATATTTCCTGCGATTTTGATGGGAAGCCACAGAGAGCCATGGTCAGCCCAGTGACATTCCAGCGCGATGATTAGCGAGAAACCACACGTAATGAAGAAGCGCTTTGTTTAGGATCACCCGGCACGTCCCTCCGTGTAAAAGCTGGGACACTGAGTGTAATATAAGGTTTACATAGTGTGTTGTTTAGCCTTCTTTTGTCTCATGATTCACATTGTTGTGTCCACTAGTTTGGGCTCATTACCATCTTAATGGCATCACGGCCTCGTCATTTGGGCGCTGTTCCACTTCAGCACACAAGAACAGTATCTGCCAGACTCATGGCATTCTTTCAACGTGGCTTAGAAATACACAATAATGTACTAACCTCTCCTAAAAGGAAAAATAACGAGTGGGCTCTTTCTGCTCCATTTTCTTTGCTCTATTTGTGCACAAGGCACCGCATGGAATAGAACGCGTTGGCAAAATTAATACAACTGTAAGAGTGAGATCGGAAATCCTTGAAATTTGGTTTGAGGTTTTAGAATTTTCACTGCAGTGATTATTCATCCAGCTTCCACCTGATAAAAGGGAGTTCAGTGTGGTCATGTTTTCGTTTGTGTTACGCCATCATGAAGTCACATGAGATATCATCATTGTTTGATAGATAATCAAATATTTGGCTTGTGACAATTTTCCTGAATCCTGTAGGTTAATTGATTGTGGGCCTCACAGTAAACAGTCTGCAAAGCAAAAACATTATACAGTTAAATGTTTGTGATTAAGTGAAACTGAATAAATGAAAAGTCAACTGAAGAATATGAAGCCAGGAAAGGACCTTCCAGTAATGTTTACAGAGTGTAGATATGAAAATGCGTCTTTGTCAGGGCCCCCTGTTTAATTCCTTGTGGTGATGGTTTTGTTGTTTTTTCGATGTGGCACGATTATCAGACACCAGCTGCTGGGGGTTGGCTGTTACTTTTTACGAAGTCATCAGATGCGGTTAACACACGCTCAGGACCGGTCCACGCCAAAGGCTGACACATGACAGTATCTCTGCTTGCAATATTGTCAACAAGTTTATTTGAGTGTAAAAAGAAAAAAAGCCACCCATCACAGCTTCAGAAATGAGGCAGCGTGCTCTCAGTCCCTGCGAGCCCGGTGCCAACAAATCTGCTTGTTATATCTGTCATCACAGAGTTTGTCCAAGAAATAAGACACTGTCAGCCGTGCCCGCCTGGCCGTGTCTGCTCACTTCTTCCCTTCAACAGACACCTCTTAATTTCTATTTGGCAGTCCGTAGTCTGTGCACGTTTGAGTCTCTGCCTAGGACCCAAAAGGTTATTTTCAGCCCCGGTGCTGTCTGCGCCCACCCCTCCCCTCTATTCCACTCCACTCCCGGCAGTGTGGGTCAAGAGTGAAGCCACACTGACCTCGGATAAACAGAAACCTGGTGAACCTCTGAGCAGGCGCACAACACGGTTACCTGATAAGCTCACAACCAAAGGCCCCGGCCAGGAGCTGGTTGCTTGGTTACCTTTTGAAAACAGACACGCAGATCTAGGGAGTGTACTTACTGTGTGTGTGTATGTGTATGCTCCGGTTTCTCTAGAAATCTACCCTCCCCCTTGCTCGCATGTGTGTAGTATGTCCTCTTTTACAGCAGGAAAAAAAAATCTTTATTGTTTTGCACAATAGCTGCTACATATGTATTGATTTCCGTGGCACAATAGAGGTTTGATATTCATAGGGGAACATGTGTTGTCACTCTAGAGCTGCGTGTATGTTGATATTAGGCGTTTGGGCCCCGTGAAGAAAGAGCTACAGCCAAAAGAGATGAGTGGAGGCGCGTACACCTGAGCCATTGTCATTGGCCCCATGCAGCCATAACGACTCGAGGTCACATTCACTTGTCATGATGGAGCAGTCCGACGCCACCGCTTGCCTCCTGTCGGCTGAAACATGTTTGCGGCCACAGCTTCACCTCCAAAACACGCAGCCGCCCACCCAGCCTGGAGCCCCCCCTCCCTGTCCTTGGAAATGAAGCAGGAACACGCAGAATCGGATTACACTCGAGGGACACTGCTTTTGTCCTCCACAGTGCGACGACGGGGACGACCGAGCATGAATATTCACCGCCCCGGACGTTAATATTTTAACATGCCGGCGCTGTACAAGCCCCGTGCCAACTCCCGCTCACCTACACGGCGGTGTGAAACGCTGATCCCGCCTTTACCTCGCCACATTACCCGAGCCCTTCCCTCCTTTCCCCCTCCATTTCATATCTGAATTACTGAATGAACAAATCGCTGCCTGCTAGAGAATCAGTGAAAATGATTAATAGCGGTGCTTGTTTCTGAGTCCTGTTAATGGCTGAGCAGCCACTCTGTATTCAGAGCTCATTCCTTTTTCACAGGTATGAGGTAAAAATGCCTCCTGGGCTGCTGCCAAAGCATTCTCGGGGGAAGATATATTGGCAAGATTATACTTGAATCCCGTGGTCATAAAGTCAATGTTACATTGACAGATATTTCAAGTTTGTCCATGTCTTTGAACTTGTCTAACACTTGGCCACAGTATTGACCCTTTGACTCCTCAGAGGCATGCAGATCGTGTGCTTTATTGCTGTGGAGAAATTTTTCCCATAATGACACAAATTAGTGGCTGATCACTTCATAAAGGTCATGCTTTAGTGCGTATGTGGAACCAAGGGACGTGATATATTGGTCAATCTGCTTGTTTTGTTTAATCAGCCATTTAAAACCCCAAAAGTATGCAGTTTATGTTGCTGTGAAATCAGAGAGAAGCAGCTAATTCTCTTATTTTGAGAAGCCAAAACCAGCAGAAATTATGTAACAGACTTAAATGATTAGTAATGATTTTGTACTTGTGCAATGTGATCTTGTCAGTTGATAGGCGGTAATATTGCATTGCCAACCCCAGTTGTAGCTTCAATACGTATCGGCAAAACTAAATATATTTGTCACACATAGGAAAACCATTATAGTTGCATGTCTAACAAGGCGTGACACTTGGTAAGGAAGCATCAATATGTGTTGAGAGAGCCACAGTTTACTGATCGATTGATCATCCGCTGAACTGAGATTTCCTTTTAATAGCTTTTGTCCGATCATTAGCGGCGATACAGCCATCAGTCGTATATTTAAGAACCTTACGGGTTTCTCATTATAAAACAAGTCAGGCAGAACCATTAAAAATCAGTGTTTTTAATCAACTCATTAGCCAGAAAGATTGGCAGGCCCTGGCTACGCGTGAGGAGCCTGCCTTTGTCTTCCGCTGCCAGTAATCCCAGCACCCACTGTTTCAAAAATGACAGCAACAATTTCGAGTTGTAAATTTGCCTGTGTTATCGCTGCTCAGCAAATGGTCTACTGAATCACCTGAAATTAGGCTCCTGATGAACATATATTATGTTGGGTGAAACAACCTGACATTACTCCTTCTGCCCATCATTTTGGAGAACAGTGGTAAGACTCAGAGCACTCCTCTTATGTGGTTTCCTGATTATCCAGCGGTGTCGCCGCCCAGGATGAGTAGCAGAACCAACATTATTTCTTACTAAGCCTCAGATTTTTGCCACTTGCATGTGTTAGCACTACTGCTGAAGAACTACTGAGTGAGCGTGGAGACTGTGACAGTATTTTGTTGCCACATGACAATGGCAGTCTTCACATTTTTTGCCTCAAACAAAAGTTTTTTTTACTTTTTTTTTTCTTTCTTCCTGAACGTTGTCAGTATTTGTTCTTTTCATCATCTTGATATTGGTGCATGCAATAAACATTGGAGCCTTTAGGAGCTATAGACTTGGCGTGTTGCACCAATACACTGTTTTAAACAATAACTGAATAATTCATTTTTACATATCTGCAGCTCTACCGCTCACACAGGTTTCATTTAATGGACTGATAATAGACGCAGAGCGAGAGAGAGTCGATAGTACACCTCGGATGTCTTTATCATGACTGCAGAACTTCTCGACGTACCCGTCGAGCAGGTACTGTGCTGAGGGGGGAGAGACATTTCCTCTGCTATCCATGTAACCTATCAGTTAAAACAAGGTCAGCGCAGTGCTGATTTTCCCCGCTCGCTTGAGTCCATCGGTCATCATCACTGTGTTGCACTGTTAGGGCGATAAACACCCCCAAAGCACATTCATCACTTAGCAACTTGATGCCCGGCTCTGCTGTGCCCACAACGCCCTCTGCTCGTAATGAGGAATAATGGGCTCCGTGACAAATAAGCTGTTCACTGCGATGATAATAAGGGTTTTCACGTAGCTCATATCTCAAATGAACATCGCCAGAAAACCATTTTTTCGCAGATAAAACGGCGCAGAGGCAGAGAAGATGCTGCACTGCAGGAAGCAAAGGAGACTTGAAGGATTTTATTACATTAATGCTGTATAATTATTTGGAAAAATGATCCCAGAATTCATTAAACTTTCAGAATAAAGTAGGTGCTACACTTAAAGCACAATTATTTTCACCGCCAGTATTCATGTCTCTAAAGCATTACTCTGCTTCTGCTTCTTCTTTCCCTTGCTTGAACTTTGAATGTTTTTTTTCCCCACTCTTTATGACTATGTACTCTGGTTGTTTTTGCATAATATTCTCACGGCATCTGAGCTAGCCATCTCAGTGTGAGGATACGCAGTGTGGCAGGCAAGTCCCCAGGGTGCTGCATCTGCAGGTGCTGGTGTGCGTTCCGCTCCTGCTTACCTGCTAGGTAGATGTCAGCTCAACTCTGCACATGCTTGAACCTCTGTTAGATTATCCGTCGTGCAGTGTTAAAGAAGTGGGCTCAGCGGTGGGCTACACAGGGGGGAGAGACATGACTTTATCATGTAAGACAGACCTGACGATTTATACTGACTGCAAATCTTTTGTTGCCAGCTCTGACTTCCAGTGAACGCATCATTTTGCAGATAAGCGTTGTATATTGTGTTGTGCGTGTCACATTATTATCAGCTAATGTCCAGACATTGTCTTACACACAGCTGAGTTGTGGGAAGATGATTATATTTTGTCCTCCAGCAGCAAGCCCCCACTCTCGCCACTAAGAACATTAGAGTTAATTGTGTGTCTAATCTTGAAAAATATTATGGCTGAGAAAATAAGCGACAGAAGCAGAAGGTGGGGTGAATTTTGGGAGGAGGAGGCGGAGGAGGAGGAGGGTAAAGCAGCTGTTGAAGGAGCCATTTTTAGCACCTCCATCTCATTGAAAAACATTACACATTGTCGACTGCGGGTATGGTGAAAAAGGCAAATAAGTGTTGTCTGTAGAAAGCCCCTGTCTTGATTCAGTCCCACTCTATCTTGCTCCCCGCGGTGCTCATGCTGAAGTCAGTCTTTGTCTGTCTTTAGTCTGATGTTTAATCATCACGTAAATGATATGGTAATGCTAATAACTCCTGTTCGGGGGAGAGGGGGATTTGTTATGAAAAATGCCTGTTGCCGTGCACAAAATCCTAGTGTGAACAGTTTTTTTTTAACAGCGAAATGATTGCTTGTATTATAGATTTTAGAATTGTATTAAAAGCGGTTGTGTAGCGAAATTTTATGATGCAGGCTGAATCTTGTTAGGAGCGTTAAGGGAGTATTGATACAAAGCCACACAGAATTAGACCCAGAAAATCCCATTTCTTGTAACATTTGTTGCCTCATAATCAAGCTGTTGCTAAACTGAAGCCAAAGGCAGTGCAAATCCTGTGAGGAAGGCAAACGAGAACTGTTGGTTGTGTTTTAATATTAACCCAAACAGCTGTATATCTGTTAAAACATCTGTGCATTGTTCGTATGGTGTCAGGGAAACCTCACTATGTCACTGATAGGAGTTCATTTTAGTGTGTGTTTATTGTAAGAGGCTCTTGATATTTGCAGGTTTAGGAAGAGATGAAGACAGAAAAGATACTGAATGTACAAGCTGGAGCATTTGTTCCAACTGTCCCTAATCTCCTTTGGAAATATGAATGCAAGGAAACACTTTGTCTCATGAATGAGCATTACATGAGATTAGACTGGCTGAAACCTATCCCCATGGGGTAACCAGGTCATTGCAGCAACAGGGAATAGAAAAATATACCTCTCTTATCTTGGGGAAACTTGGTAAAATTGAACATTTGAAAGACAATATTTTCATATACTTATTACACCCATATTCTCTATAGCTACATACTCACCACTACTTCTATACTCTATACTCTTCTATACTTTGTTGAGGCCAGTTAGGAAAAAGTCCAAGAGTGAAGTGTAAATGTCTATTGTATGAATGTGAACAGGTCTTCACTACGTTCAGATGACTTCCATGTACTTGACTGTGGTGTTACAACCAGCTGTCCAAACCGAACGTGGCTGTCTGCCACCTACCTCTCTTCTATTAACATTCATTAAAGTGGGTCTTTTTTTCCTCGTCCGCCTGTCTCTTAAGTTATTACTCCTGGGTCTGTGTTGGATCTATAGGTACAATGACCGGGACATCTGCTACAGTTGGGTATAGGAAAGGCTCAGCGGCTGAGCCACGGCAAGGTCAGCAAGCCACAACAGACATTTAATTACTGTAGTGCATCTCGCCGCCATGTGAGGAAATCGGCAGCTGGCCCAGTCGCCCTCCAAAGAGATGAGATTGAACTGAAAATAGCTCTGTGACTGGCTGGTTTATGATGGTCAGAATGCACATTACTGCACAACCTTAATCACAAGTGCTGCTGTTTTAATAAGCAGGCGCACGGGGACAACCAGGCTGCAGTTGTTGCTGGTCGGTTCCTGAGGAACCAGCTGTTAAGTGTCTTAATGGAGCCCATGCATAATTCATGGGCACACACAGAGCTGCGTGGCTGGCTGGCTGGCTGACTCTCTCTGAGTGGCCGATAATTGGAAGGAGAAGAGTAAACCCCCCCAAGCCCACCACCCCCTCACCGTCTCCAGTCACACTGCTACTCACAGCAGCCAACTCTTTTCACAAGGTGTAGGTGAACATCCGCTTTACGTTTAAAGGGGGTGTTTTATAGGCGACAGTTAGAGCTGTAACACACCTCTACAGCTAGAGTTGTAGATTAATGACCTGTGGACGCATAAAAAGAGCCTGTGTCTGCCTCCAATGTCATCCGGCATTTTATCAACTAAAAAGTCTACCTCAAACTCTTATTAATCAGCCATTAATGTGCTGGGTACGCTGTTATATCTCCAGAGCTTAAGGGACCTTGTCAAAATAGATACATGAATTTATTTTGGACATGAAAAGTCCCTGATAATCCCTCTGCTGCAAGATAAAGTGTGGGAAAAATTTGCTGGCTACCCTTGACCTGGATCTAAGTGAGGAGATATGCAAGCGAGGCCCTGCGGGATGTGTTTATCAAGTTGGACGGGAAATCTTGCACCGCTGTCGATACAAACCCTCACACCGTCACGGAAGCACGCGCACCGTCAGGCGGCCTCTGCCAGCCCAGTGTCAGGCGGTGTTTTCTCGATCAGGATTCAACATTTTTTTTTTAACCCGTATCAACATGAGGTCTGTTGTTTATATGTGGTGCCGTGGCTCAGTCGCTTTCACTGAGATTATGTACTTGTCAGTCTGATCCAGGGGTGCTCTATAAGCAGTGTTTGGCTGGCCTGTCTACAGCACTCGCAGGGCAGACCTTTTTAGATGTCAGTGGAGCCATCAGGGAGTTGGCTTGTATGCCATGTTTCAGGCCAAAGCACTTTACTACATCCACTAAACACTCAACAGCCAGACGTCCTTGCAAAATCTTCTTGAGGAGTCATGTTATTTGTAAGGCCTTTTTTTTTTTTTTAGCCATATGTTGTTCAGATGGTATGTGGGGCAGTACAATACTACAGTATCATAGGCGATCCTTCTCTCAGCCATTAATTAAAGGAGTATTTCAGCCTGACTCATGTAATGTTTCCACTGACAACAGAGGTTAAACTTGATTTTCTTGTTTGTCCTGAGAGACAGCATTGACATTCCCGACAATGAGTAGCATGACTGTTTGATCGTTCACAAAGTAACATTAAATAAGAGAGCTGTAGTAGCTAATAGAGCTGTTGGAAAGATTTTCATGACATCAGATGCAGTTTTTATACTAATTATGGTTTACATTTATTGATTAAATAGGTATTCAATATATCTCCATACAGTAATGACATCTGTGACTCTATGTGTTTCAGGAACAAGTAAGTGCTGTTTGCTAACTTCCCACTCACATCAGTGTGTTGCATCAAGTACATTAACATCTGCTGCCTACATAGGTATTAGCAAGTATCTGATTAGGTTTACTATATAATACGGAGTGTAAAGGACTGCCAGAGCTTCTACAACAGAAACATCGTTAATTAGATCCTCAGTCATGTATCTGGTATAATGGTCATTACAACTTGTCACAAAGTGATTATGAATTATATGATCATTAAAATAGTATGTTTTTAATATATGCTGATAAATCAGGTTTTATCATCCACTTTAAAGATTGTTTTTAAGCAGTACACCTTTTTCACAGCAGCCATATTGACATGATATAGGAGGCTAAACACAGGTGTTAATAGTGATAACAGCATCATTCTGACTCTCTTTGAGCTGAGTGGAACAGAACCTTAATGAGTCTCATTGATAACACCTGTGTTATGTGGCCTACATTTCCGTTGCTAAATGTACAGGACTACAGCTCACCTTAACTTGACTTGTATTTTCTGTAGCCAGCAAAGGCAAGCGGAAGTGAAGGGGCAACACTCAAAACGGAACAAACAAGCAAGAATTAGCCGCGTTAATGTCGTGGTTTTCATTGGCAGTGGGGTGGCAGAGTCAGCCGTTCCTGTGCCGGGGTTCAGACCGCCCAAGTAAGCGAGCGTGATTCACAGGAGGACGATGCATCATGTAATTGCAGCTCAACCCGAACTCGTCGATGTCAGCCTCGCTGTTTACCGTTCTGTCTCTTTACACCACAGGAGCGCTGCAGTGTTAACCCCGCGTGCACTGTTACCACGGTAACCACGGGTGTCACCACAATCAACCAGGACTGAAGTATTACCACTGTAATGACTTGACGGTGCCCTTGTGTGCCTGTCACGAAGAGAGAATATCACAGGATATTACAAACACTTAATTTCTTGCTGCTGTCTCAGTAGAAACTGAGGTAGATGTGGAAATATGTTAAATATGCACTTGCTTTTGACTTGAGTGGTCGGGCGTCTTGTTGAAGCCGTGGTTATCAGCTTTACTCTGCTGTGTATTACCAAATAGCACAGCTGCTGCTCTTTGATTCAGGGGCAATTTCATGCTCCAGAGTCCAATTTAATGCGGGAGTAACGTATATATATATTGATGTACACTGTGCCTAATGTTTACTAAAGGAGTTTGTGTCCAGTTGTTGCAGCAATCAGCTCTCTAAGGCTTATTTATTTTTATTTATTTATTTTTTTTTACGGATGCTTGGGTTGTTGAGTTGGATCTAATTAGCCTGCGAAGACTATCGGGGTCAAAATAACAAACTATTCACTCACTGCAGCTCAAAACGCTACTCCCAACTCCCTCGAATCCCCTTTGAATCAGAGCTCCGCGTCTTTAGCGGGCTTACTGCATTTATTTCTGCTGTCTGGACTCTGCTCCTCTACACGAGCCCGCTGACAAGCCTCATCTCACGCACAGTTAAAGAACACAACACGGAGAATAAATGCCGTCATAGTACGCCATCACCAAAAGCGCAGGATTGCCTCTCTGTGCAGGATATAGCAGAACTAGTGCAGCGCGGTTATTTTTAAACATTCCCAATTGCATCTTGTCATTTAACATGGTACGAAGACGAGAGTTGTTTTGAGCTTCCCCCTCATCATGTCGAGGCTGAGAGTGCGAGCTGGAGGCATGAATATACCCAGCGGTCTTAGTTAAGTTGTAACAACAACTGACAGTCTTCGCCTGCAGCCTCCTACAGGGCTCAACACTCAGGTGCATTTACTACACCTGCCTTGAAGAACCTCTGAGTGAAGAGGAGACTCCAGCTCTTGAAACATCGGGCCTGTTTCGCTGCCTGTGCCGAGCGAGCGAGAGAGAGAAAGAGAGGAAAGAAAAAGGATTATCCATCTTGTTATCTTCTAACAGCAGTCTTATCTTGATGTCCTGCTGTAGTGTCCCCCACACAGAGGACAGGAAGGGACTGTCTGTGTTGTTACACTTTCACAAAGACCTCATTCTGCCTGGTCGGGAGTGCTTTGGACAGGATGAGAGGCTTTAGAGAGGAGGGAAGTTATAAATGCATTTGAAAAGGAATTGATGTTTTAGCAGTTATTACAAAGTACTTTGTCAGTGCCCCGTTTTTCGCCCGAGTCCGCGGGGAGCTTTCAGCGGCAATCGGATATCTTTTCAAAGAAATGGGCTGTGTTGGTCCTTTACCCTTTGACAGCACACTCCGGAGAGTAAATCACATATAGCACTGTGCAGTTTCCACTAACGTCTGAAAAAGACCACCATCGCCCAACGTCCTTCAGGCAGGGGGACCTAATTTTAGACCAGAACCTAGAGGAGACGGCGTGAGCAAGGCAGACTCATTGACTGCCTCCCAGCCAATCTAGCTGACAGCCATACATGCCTCCGCACTACACGGAAAAATGGGTTACCGTGTAAATCTACCATAGGCAGAGCAGAGGTAATATCTTAATCTGCAGGAGGTGGCCTTGTGCATCCGACAAAGGCAGCCGTAACCGGGGTAACTGACTCACTTCATTGCCGTTTTTAAATAACAAGCCAACTCGGCTTCAAGGTAAGGCTGCTGTAGTGCTGGGTCTGCTGAAATAAGTCACCTTTTCATCGTTTACTTCTTATCTTTTTAAAGGAATGTAGCTTTTTGTTAATCAGCGATGAATCAATGCTGGTGAAATCGTGGTCAAACTTAAAATATGCTCCACACACTATCTAAAGGAACGAGGGAGGAACCCAAGAATTCACTGGGAGGCGTTTGAGTCAAACAGTTGATATTTTACACTTGGCTCTGTTCTGTCTGCAGTCTGGCTGCACATCTTAATCCTTTTAGTGGTTTGGCAGTCAGCCAGAAGAGTCTTTACCTCTCCATAGGTGTTTACTTAACATACGGTTTGTGTACATGTGACTAGATTTACTACCTCGGCACTCTGAAAAAGTGAAACAAAAACAGGTCCTCGGTTGACTGAAGCAACATGCCGCAGTGGTGTAGGTGATTTGTTTCAGCTGGTATGAGGAAGTGGTTTGTTATCGCTGACCAAACTGTGCCCCGTTCATTCTCGCGGCCCCCGTACGTTCGAGCGAACGCGGCGCAGCGAAACATTCGGGCCCCGCCTCAGACCGAGCACACGGAGTCGCTGAGCTCTGGAAATTCCAGAGATGTGAATTTGTTTCCCGTCCCGAAGCGTTTCGAGTCAGTGAAATTCCTACGGCGGTGACGTCGAGAACCGGGCCCCCGGTCAAGAGCTCCAGAAAATGGCTTGTAATCCCTCAAATCACGCCCGGTGTTTCAAGGGAAATGTTCTGGTCTGCTGTTCACGCTCTGTTGCTTTAAGCTGACTTCTTGTGTGTTCGCCTCGCTGGCATAATTAAGCACAGCCGTGAGAAACCTTTGTTTGCTTCTGTACGCTCGCATTTTTGCTCGTCTCCCACGTCGTTCTCGCGCATGTGAGCTTGTACGCACCCTAAAAAAAACCCACATTACCCACCATGCCACTGTTAAAACCACCGCGAGAGTCCATCAACAGTCTGAATGAAGTAGCTGCACTCTGCTGCACTTGTGTCTCAGTGTTTGATCAGCGACGCTGCCTCCTGATCACAGTTGGCATTGTGCCCCGGGGCCCGGACAAAGGCTGCGGCTGGGGCTGGGGCGCCGACAGGGGGGGCCTGGTCTGTATCAGACACTTTATTTGTTTTGGGGGGGGGGGGGATGGTGGGATAGGATAGGCAGCCTCCCCCTTTCAGTGCACAGAAAACTCCCTGTGTCAGGAGAGTGAGACGGCCCAGTCGCTGCACCCCGCCGAGACATTTGGCTTTCATTTTTTTTTCAGTTCATGGCAAACCGCTGGGAGCCGAGAACACGAACGCATGCCTTTGATAAACGTGACGTCTCACCTTCTGGAGGTCACGGCACGATTCTGGTGTCGTTTCCCTTTTCCCTGCCGGACCTTTGCGTGTGTCCATTCTGACTTTTATCTCCCTTAAACCAGCATTTCATGATATCTGCAACATGTGACTTCAGTCAGTCTCTGATCCTCTGTCCAGATTATGCGAATCACTTTTTTTTTCTGTCCACCAGGACATTCTGCCAAGTCGGCTAAAGTGAAAGCAGATCTGACGTATTCGGAAAGTCAGGTTGAGGTCTAATACATGTGCATGATAAGAGGCGGTCTGATGTTGATGGGAGGG
>JBCAUF010000028.1:25834984-25845889 GCA_038406115.1 Haemulon aurolineatum
CTGTCTGTCTGTCTGTCTGTCTGTCTGTGTCTCTGTCTCTGTTCAGCTGATGATTCTTGACTGCTGATCGATGGCAGCTCCTGTGTCATTTCTACCAACCGTTAACTTGCGATTATTTAGCTGACACCTGACAGGAGGCGGCCCCGGGGAGGCGGAGTTTGGACGTGGAGGATCAAGAAGGATGCTCGCTGCCTCCCACATGAAAAGCCAAGAACAAGAGCTGACAGTATGCCCCTGCACAAAAACCAACCGCTTGAGCTCAAACTGCTGTTGAATACAGGATGTGTACTCATTAGAGTTGCACAAGTAGATGTAATTGAGGAACTTACAACTCCTGATGGGGGAGGTGAGGTGGGAAATACAAAAACGAGTTGAGTTGGAGTAGCAGGCTGTATATGAGTGACACAAAGAATCATCTTTTCTAATGTAGGACTTCTGTAGGATCTCCAAAGTCAGGTGTAACTAATATCATTCATAATGTCTGCACTCCATTTAGAGGGAAAAAAAGCCTATCGTGCTGTTGGATCATACTGAAACTTTAGAGTTGACATACTTGGAGCACACAATTCATGGCACTAACCTACCCTATGATTACAGCATCAAGGTTAGTGATTATACTTTATGTCTATTCCTGTTGTCTTTTTATAGACTCGTACTGTCGTATAGTTTACCCACAATGTTTGTGTCGTCTTTTATATTCAATTATGTAAATCAGTTTTCTGGGCTGGTCATCCTGATTTTATTGTTTCTTTGTGTTTTGCTTTGTTCTGTTTTGTTTTGCGATGAAATGTTTTTTATATTCCCCGTGGGATGAACTCATCCGCACACATTAGCAAGTTGCATAGCTTCTGTGCCTGTTTTCCTCGTCGTATTGCTTTTATTTCACCATTTCCTTTATCGCTTTGATTTTATGTTTTATTACTCCGCAATTAAACAACAAAAATGAATTATATATGTGCTGCAACCAGAAACTGAGTACAGATTAGGCACTTTAAAGGCATTTTATAAACTGGTCTATTAAGCGGCATTCCTTTTAAAGACAAGCAGAGCAGGCAATATAGTAGAGGGGCTCACACCACACCGTCTTTATCGGTGCATACCTTGCATTAATCATAGTGCTTTAAAACAGCAAAGTAGCCTTTAAAACATTTGCTTTGTTCTATGTTAAAATGTAATATACAGTAAGTGCATCCTGTCTCCTGGTGAATTCACAATGCACTGCGTAGACATTGGACAGTCCACTCTAAAATCTCTTTCATCAAAACTAAACACGATCACACTAAGGCTTTGTAGAGTTTAATCAACTGTTAACACGCCAAAAAATACAGAGTTGCTCTGTAATACAGTTTTTTAAATAACAAATTCCACACGAGTCCTGAAGAATGGCGGTTTTAATTCCACTGCGTCCGAGTTTATCAAGCGACCACTGTTTCCTCACCAGGGTTCCCCCTTTGCCGAGCGCCACTCCGCTGCACTACACTTCTGAGCCAAGAGCATTACGAGGCCAAAGCTTATATCAGCCACAAAAGAAGCAGCAAATAAATAAAAGCCTCGGCAAGGACTTGGTGTTGAAAACAACAAGCAGCGCAGCTCAAGGTCCCTTTACTTCAGACGGATGCAATTAAGTTTCCATTTAGAGGGATGACAAATTGATCGGAGCAGAGAAGTCACAGCCTGCATTAAAAATCAGCAACTAAACACTGCTAATCTGATGCTCCATCTCTTGCCAACTTTCACACACCCTTTTCCGAACACTTACACACAGGCTCGTGACTGGGCACTGTATTCTGGCTGTGCATCTATATCTTTATTGAAAAGCCTGCTGGGTTTCAATTGGGCTTTCGCATTCAGGACGGAAAAAAAGCACAGAGTCTCAAGTTCGTATTCCCCCACGAACAGCACAGAGGAAAGTGTTTCTTTGCATTGTTTTGCAGACAGGAGTTGGGGCCGGGGGAGGTGCTGAGTTGGGAGTCTCACGTCGTTAGGGCTTGAAATAATGATGACAAAATCTCTGAGCAGAAATGATTTGATTAGTGCTTTCAGGTCTAAAAAGGAACCTGGATGCGTACCAAATGACTGTGGAGAGGGAAGGTGCGACAGAGCTCTTAATTGCTGGAACTGCACCTAGAGACTTGATGATTTGTGACATCTTATCCGGTGCTCTGCGCTAACACTAATAACTGTTAATTAACTGTAGCAAGGATGCCGAAGAGGAGGAAGCAAGGGGGGGAGGAGCACACTCACACACTTGCACACACTCGCGCACACACACACATATATGGCCTTGTGTGCTCTCTAGATTAAAGGAAAAAGCATCTCCAGGGATGGCGAGGGAGCGAAGATGCTGTGGAGGTCAGGGGGGCTTGCTGTTCTGTAATGCTAATGGGCACAATGGAGCCACACTGCTATCAAACGAGAGGAATAACAGCGATGCCGTTATTGTTTTCAGATTGATCCGGCTGTGTAAATCTGTTAGCCCTAATTGGTCCACGAAGACGGCAAACAAAGTCAATGTTCCGTTCCAAGGCCAGCTTCAATTTCCAAAGCAGATGTTCGCAGATGTCGTTTTTGTCATCGGAAGCGTCGGCATCTGCAATCAAGCTCTTTAGTGCAATGACAGGGGAACGCATGTGTTCAGTGCTATCCTCATTAAAAGCAAAGTGCCTGGTGTGGCCTCCCTCCTCCTGTGTGTCTGTGCGTGCAGAGAGCTTTGGAGCCATCCTCCACCGGAATCGGCACAGACGTGCGTGGCTCTCTGTAATGTCGCTTTGAAAGCCCGGCCATATTCATAGTGATTAATGATAAATCAAACAGGGGCCTTATGAGTCTGAGTGCTTGATGGATCATTCTTATGTTTATGCATTAACACAAATCCATTAGTTGACATGCCCATAAACGGCTAATGATGTCTGGAGCAGACGACACGTAGATGTATACTGTGCCAGCGAGACAGTCTGCTTTCCTGCAAAATGCATCCAGAGCGAGACACAACTTTCTCCTGACTCACTCCCCTCCATTATCTGAAATTAAAATGTGTGACTCATCTTTACAGCTATTTGGCCTCTTCAAATACAATATTGAAAAAAGTCAGTAGAAATGATCGTAATAAGTAACATGCTAATCGTGCTAAATGCCATTTGCAGCTACTTTTTGCCCCACCCATGTCTATTCTAGCTTTATAGGCCTTTACAGTAGCTTTATTAAACACACAGTATGTAATATCTTAAGTGAATTGGGCATAAATGTTTCTGGACGAGGTCATGTGTTTAAGTTTTATTCATATTATGTTAAGTCGCGGACGACCTTACTTTTCATCTGGAGCTCCCTTTGTATCCCCAGACGCTGCCATGACAGGTGACCAGATGAAACACGCAGTTACCTTGAAAAATAAACTGACAGAAACTAACTCTACTTGTATAGCTTTTCATCTCTAAAACTAGCAATGCCTTGCCACGGTCGAGAGTTTATTGTGTGTGAGTACAGTGCAATGATATAGAAATGTTGCATTGAAACGGCATGACAAAGAGCGTTGACTATTAAGAGTCAAGTTCTTCAGGAGCGATGTTGAAGGCTGATTCTCTATTTTCCTCCCTATCTAAACAGCTGTCATGTTTCATGAATCCAGCGATGCCCTCGCCTGGAGAGCCGGAGCTGTCTCGACAAACAAACACGTCTCCACTGTTATTACCGTGTTGCCATCCCTCCTCCAGTGCTTACTGCTCTGGTGACAGCGACACAAAGAGACATGAAGAACGTGGCCCTGGAGTAGATAAACAAAGAATGCCATCGCGTGTCACTCCTGCTTGGACTGATGCACTGGCTGAAAATTGAGGGAGTTGGAGGGATGGCTGCGAGGCGCAAACACACACGTGTGCACAAATAAGCTACACACACACACACAAAGGCATGTCTCCAGTAATAGCTTTTCATTTGTCCCTGACATGCCTCGGTCAAGCCATCGCCTTCAGATGTCCTGTGTTAAATACCTAGGGCGAACAAGGTTACACATTCTGATGGGCACATTCACATTTTCAATTGAGACCTCTACAGTCTATTAAGCTCCAGGATACAGCGTGGCCTAGAGAGACGGAGACCGCCGTCAGACAGGAAATGGAGCAAATAGACTGACAAGTTGGCAAGTCGCTCATTGTTATTTTACTGGGGCTTCAGTGTGCGCTTGTCACTGCGTAAAGCCTCAGTGAAGGACATGGAAGATCACGCTGCTGTCTGCTAATCAGAAGAGGGCACGCTGTATGTTTTGTTTGGTTCCGTGGCACCTCGCTTCGATCGCACATCAAGGCGAGACCCCGGAGCGCCGCTTGAGCTACGCAGGTGGGCAGCCACTCCGCTTCCCGCGTTTCAATTTGACAACACAAGCGCTCTAGGGCCTTCAAATTTTTTGCGGAGACTGTCAGCGACTCACCAACAATAGCGGATAAGCCATGTGATGAGTGGAAATGTGCCTATATTCAGAGCCCGGGGTCCTTTAAAGATTACGAGCCAAGGAAAAGAAAAAAAAAAACTTTTCCAAGGAACACTGCACATGACAGTTGTGTTTACCTAAAATCTAATTTCCTTGAAACGTGATTATGACAGGCCTTTCTAATGGAGTGTGATCTCGAGTGTTTGTACACAGTGTTGAACAACTTGCTGGCATGTGTCGCTTTCATTTTTTGAGATCCGGCTGACGTTTTGACAGATGAGCGGTGCTGTTATGCAGCCTGTCTGCTAACCAAGGAGCTCAGAGAGATGGGGGAGATTATTCCTCACAAAGCCAATTAAAGAACGTTTAATGAAGATAGGCCACATCTTTCCTCCTCTCTGTGCTTTTGACAAGGCGCTCTTATTTGAAGGAGGAGTTGTCAATTTGGCTGAAAGGCGTCTATCAAAGAAGTGGTGTCTAAAAATAAGAGATTTTTAAAGAGTAGAGGACATTCTTCTTCTGTCGTCCTGACATTTGTTGCTAATGTCAGAGTCATATCAATGACATTGCCCAGATTCCATTAAATGTCACTTTAAACACTCTGATGATTGTGCCGATGTAATGCTATATTGATCTACACAACACTGCCTCCAGCTGTACTCCAGGAAATATCCACATTCCAAAGACTCCTTTTTTTTCTGAGAGCAGCCAAAGTGAAGAAAAACACTGCCTGTGTCTTGCCCTGTTTTTTCTCCCAGGCAATGTCTTTCAAGAGTGAAGGACAACTGTGACAAAACCGGAGAGAAGCGGCCAGATGTGCTCTCATTGTTCAAGAGCTGAAAGAAGTCCAAGGTAAGAAATCTGAACAGGGTTTGTGTCTGAGGGGAGGGCTTCTCCAGTTAGTCTCTCTCTCTCTCTCTCTCTCTCTCGCTCTCTCTCTGTCTCTCATCTTTAGCCCCTCTCCTCCTTTCATGGTGTCTATGGTGTGTGACCTCACAGTGAGAAGGGTGACCCGAGTCTTACTTATAGGCCTGACACCCACTGACAGACGACTAACCCTTGAAAGGTCAGGGCAGACTAGGCTGGGAACACCTGCTACCCAACAGAACTAACACTTCCTTAAGTGCTCGGGAGAACTGTGGGAGCATGGGTCGAGTTATTGCGGACGAGCAGGAGCACCGGAGAGCAAAACAAAGTTGTTGTCAGTCAAAAAGAAGTTGAAAGCGGCAGTTTGGAAGGAAAACACAGAGATGGAAATTCCTTTGCTGAGCCAGCAGGTGATAAGACTGTGGGGTCACAGGGGTCAATTGAGCCTGCCAACGTCTGGTGTGCCTCCAGTAGTTTGAGATCTTGTAGTCGATCTTGCACTCAAAATGGACGGGTAAAAGGAGGAGGCAGAAATATTACTGAAGGTGCTATCTAAATCTAGAAATCAGGATTCTCGACCAAAAGCATACATTTCTTATAAACGGATAGCTTGTTGATGTGTTGTAGTTCTCAATGCCAGGTTAGCTTGCCAAATCCCTGGTATCTGGTCAGCAATCGTTCAGTGCTCCATCACCCCCCCAGTCTATTTATATGAGTGGTCTTAGGACCTTACGAAGCATCGACTATAAGCTGCAGGCTTTGAAAAATTCTCAGGTTTAGTCAATCAATGTTCCAAGGTTGGGTACACAAAAAGCAAACCAGACAGAGCTAAAACTACAAACAAAATGAATGGATGATGTACTACGCCGGTACTAATCTGTGTTCCTGTTAGTATAAAAGTGAACTCAAGAAAATACTATGAGCTTAAAAGGCAAAGCCACACATTCCATGCTAACATGCCAGCTTATATCTGGCTCAACGCAGGCACAAGTTTCTAATCTTCAAAAGCCGGTTTTATAAGTGCGTAATGAGTGAGACCACAATAGAAAAACAAACCATTTATTTTCCTCCCCCGGAGAGTAAGTGGAACCATATGCAGCAGCGCGGAGCCAGATCCCAACATCTGGGCGGCATGGGAGAATCAAAGCCAAGTGGTGCTGTGGACCCCAGTGAACCACAGCAACCTTTGCCTGCCCTGACAGAGCTTTACTCAATGGAAAAACAGGTTGGAACCATGTTCTCTTGAGCGTCTGAGTTTCCCCTTGCCTTTTTTCAGGATAATTGCTAATCAAAAGGGGACTGTCGGCTAAGCTCCGGGCACGGTCCACAGCAGTAATCATTGGCAGCTGGGAGTTTGACTTGCATAAAAACAGCTGGAACAGACCATAGCAAGAAAAAAAAAAAACGGTTTCTTTAATATTGGCTGGAGGTCACAGACAGTGTCATCCTGGGAGGGGATTTGTATTGATGGAGTATGACATACCTTTAGGTAGCTATATACCTTTAGAATGAGCCGTGAGAATGCATAAACAAAAACATGTGTTTACTGTTTGTTTGATTGCTGAATATTATTCAGCTGGCATAGCAATAAGAGACTTTGTTTCTGTTCTGAATACACAACAGGGTGATGAAATCTACTGATTAACAACACTCAGGCAAAGCTTAGTTTAATAACCCTTAGCTAGTCTGCATTACTCTCCAGCCAA
Source organism: Haemulon aurolineatum (assembly GCA_038406115.1). NCBI lineage: Eukaryota > Metazoa > Chordata > Actinopteri > Lutjaniformes > Haemulidae > Haemulon > Haemulon aurolineatum. Next base: position 25,841,981 of record JBCAUF010000028.1, read on the forward strand.
CAACAAAGAAACATTCTTATCAGACCAAGCAGGCTGAGGTTAAGAAGCTGCACCACCTGAGGGCTATGTATTTTAGCTGGGGATTTAACGTCTTACACTAAGCCACTCTCCCTCTTGCTCTCATGCTCCATTCCTCCCTTTCTCCCTTGGATCACATTCAGCCACCAAATAAACAGGAGGAAAATGGCTCCAGAGACAATAAAAAAAAACTTTTACAAGATCAACTAGTTTGTTTATTCACTTGCAAACAATATCTTGCTTTGGAATGGTTCAGCTGCAGAGTTTATGATCTATGATTGCTGGGTCTACGGTAAGATGAACGCACACAAAGGACAGATTTTGTGCATGCCCCGGAGGTGCAATCATGTATTTTAATACTCAACAAAGATAAGGTTGAGCACTGAGCATACTTGTCCTCTGGGACGGATGAGGGGTGGGGCCGCCTCCCTCATGTCCAAACACATTATGCCAGAAGGGTTGTGGCCATGCTAATTTATTCCTGAGTGGTCCTTAGGGAGAGTGTCTAGTCATAAAGACCCTGTCAGCCCCTCCCCTTAGCGGGCACCACAGTCTGGAGGCAGAGCCTCCCTGGAGAGGTAGGCCCTGCAGGCATATTCTAGGGAGCAATAATGCCACTGTCAGCTGTCTGGGCACCTTGAGAGCTTAAGCCCACTGCAGATAAGGTTGGAACAGCAGTGTGGCATGACTTGACATATGACATAATCCATGTTAAGGTGGGGTTAAGGCTGCAAATGGAGGATGGATGCCTGTCTCTGTCCTTCCATTTCCTCTTACCAGTGCTGACTGCGTAATGGCCCCTACACATGGTATAGGCCCAAATCCTAGAAGGGAGATAGTTCCTCATTACAGCATCCCTAGGAGGGAGCTGCTGGCTTGTCAACATGGAGCCAAAGAGGAGGCAGGCTGCTTGCTCCATTCAGCCGCACTAGAATAATGTCAAATGAACTGACTGCTGGGAGCCTGTGAGACACCCAAGGAACCACTTTATCTTCTTCATTAAAACCAGTTTAGAGAGCAAGTGGGGAGGGAAAAAAAAATCCATTTTCCTTAAAAGTCTCCAGAACAGACGGAACAAAATTAATTGCACCATTAGGCCCCCAATAGACAATGCTGGTGTGGTTTTCCTTCACAGATGCATGCGTGCCTACACATTGCTCTTAAAAACGTAATTATGGCACCATTTTACATAAAAATAAAGTTTGATTTAATGGGCAATAAACACAGGTACAACTGCATTTCTCCAAAAGACCAGACCTTTTTTCCCCCACATTTTAGTGTTGTGTGTCTCTAAGCATGGCTAATTTTCTCTAAGAGCAGAACTTTGCTTACTATAGGCACATTATACATACACATAAAAAATCCATAATATGAAACATGATTGTCAAAAACCGTTTACTATTTCCTGTGCGCTTTGTAACCAATTGTCAGCGAGAAAGATGTCAGCCAACATGTGCACAACATCTACGTCAGCAGACTGGCTCGTGAAAGCCTTTACATTAGCTGTAATTTACCCTTAAATAATCGTGCTTATTTGCCTTTGGCAAGTAATTAATGGGCTTTCATCTGCCAACTAATTGCCACTACTGTATCTCACAAGAGATCTACACGAGGGCCGCGCTGTTCTGCAAGGCCCCCTGCACAATACTGACTCACTCATTCACTCTGTCCCGATGAAATAATAAGTGAACTGCTTTCACTGAGTACTCATAGGGGAGGTCAAAGGTAATGTTAGATGCAGTGCAGTGAGAACATTGGCATATGCGGGGAATGCAGTGAGAGAGCGATTACTCTAGAAGGAGAGACTAACCTTCAATAGTAGATCCCTCACATTGTGGGCTCTGGAGAGAGCATTACATCTTAGACCAGGAAACCTTTGCTACAGAATTATGTCAATCGATGGACCTCTCTGATTGGAGCTTAGTACCCTGGTGCCTCGCCACTAAGAAAACATATCTTCCTCCTCTCATTGTCTTCTCCAATCCTCAACACCCCCGGCCCCAAGTCCCATTGCTATAAGCCATGTGCGCCCCCTGACCAGAATCCCAGCGTGTGATCTGAGGGAGACTGAATCGTACTGAAAGATTAAGGAGATGGAGGAGGAGGGGGGGCGGATGGCGGCTTGGGTTTTTGTATGTGCATGTGGGGGGGCAGGCCTGCTGGGCACAATAGCAGTAAGGGCTCCCCAGGCCATTAGCGCAGGTCCCCAGGACACGGTGGTATTGTAGGCCCCTGCAGAGGAAAGCTCAGCTGGAGCTTCACATCTCACTGCCTGACAGCCAAGAACCCCCCCATTAGAGTAGATAAGGTTCCTATCGGCAAGTAGCACACAGACACACTCACATTCATGTTCAAGTGTATGTGCGAGCCACGCAGAGTAATGTCTTTGCCAGGAGTCATGGGGCGACTGCAGACACACTTCAGTATCTGGGGTTGTTGTGGTTGTTTTGTCAACAGTTTCACTTTCTTTGTGAGCATTGTTTGTGATTTATAGCCAGCAGCAAAACAGAAATATAAAACAGAGTCATATTGATTTTTTACTGTCTATGTGCGTCATAACTTTTTCCTAGTTCCACACAAAATGTGAAAATTAATACAAACTGTAAAGTGACTTCGATTTGAACCCTACTGTCGCTTGTTATTGCTTGCTTTTTTCATAAGCAACCCCACTGGCAGCCTAAACTAAAAAAGCATTTGGGGAATCATAAAAGATGCTATTATAATGGATTTTGACCGCAGATTTTTCCCTCTGTCTAAGCCAGACTTGGGGGAATACAACAATTATGAAAACATTGCATGGGCCTTTTTTTTGTTTTTTTATTTTAGAGAGGTAGTTTCAATAGACAGCACTTCTTCTTAAGGAAGAAAAATGCCCCATTCCTCCTCCTCCTTTAGTCTGTCTCCCTCCTTCCCTCCCTCCCTCCCTCCTTCTCTTCCTCTCCAGCCCTCTCTGAATCCCTCCCATGGCCCGGCGCACTCCTTTAATGAGTAGCTGGAAATGACAGCTTTAATCACCGCCTGTGGCCACGGCGAAGGGCCCGTTAATGATAGAAAAGAACAGAGGGCCATTTGCATCAATCAGTCCTAAATCACTTTTTATGATAATGCAGTAGAGAGGGAGGAGAGGCTACCCAGATGACTCCTGCATGATGATGATGATGAGGCTCTCCCCACCCTCGTACCCGTGGAGGTTTCTTAAAGGGATACACCAGCAGTTCAAGGCTGCCCCTACAATGTGCTTTGGCATGGCTGACAAGAAACCCACACATATAGCATTGGGTACACAATACTTGGGCCATCCTCCCCCAGATGCTGATCTATCAAGATGCCAAGCACCAAAGAAAAACACAATAATTCATGACTAGACTGGATTCTATTTTTTTAAGAAAAAGGTACAACATTAACATCTTACCAAACATGGTTCTGGGATTTGCCCAAACCTGTGCTTCCAAAGAAGCCCTTGAGCTTAGACTGCAACCTTGCTGTAGGCAGGAAAACAGCCTGAGCAGTTCAAATGAGGTTAGGAGTGTGTCTTTGAGCTGTGTGTGACAGATTAGCCACAATTCTTGCTATGCTAATCTATCAAAACAGTAGTGTTAAATAAGAGCGGTGGCATTTTTGATTTAGGATTTAAAACTCTGCCACACCTAAAAGGCAAAAAAGAAAAAAAAACGTTGTATGCTTTTTTTTCCAGGTTCGGATCCTTAAAATTGAACAAAAACACGAGAAGAGAAAAAGGTTACTGAAAGACTAGCTGTGGTAGGCACTACATTTGTGTTATTTAGGGGCTCTGTGAAGTGATTTAGTTATTTTTCAATGTGTGTATCTATGTAAAGTAAGATTTTAAATGCATATTAGTATTTTATTCAAACGCAATTCAAAACATCAATT
>JBCAUF010000028.1:25849967-25878119 GCA_038406115.1 Haemulon aurolineatum
ATGACATTTAAGATGAAATTTAAGCTCTAAACACAACATAATGTAACAGTGTTTGCTTTCTCAACCAGTACAAAAGGTGCGGCCTCAGCCTGAGAGGTGTGACGTGATTGTTCTTAACTCGAGGTGCTGCTGAAACAAATGAAGCGATAGGAGCTCCAGCCGCTAAGCGAGCATCGGCCTCTCCGCGGTGCAAGGACTGTTTGGCGTAGGTTGGTTGAAACAAAGGGAAAGGCAGATGACTGCGTTTTCAGAGGCAGAGAGCATGAGAAATGCACAGTGAAAAGGTAAAGTAAGGCAATCTAGAGAGAAAATAGAAAATAATATCAGTAGGAGACTGAGGCAGCAAAGTGAATTGGGAAGTACAAGGCCAAGAGATGTTTGTCTGCACTTCTGAGTGGGTGATTGGGGCACACTATCGAATGAAAGCTATGTTATTCAATATTATCAGAAACGAAAAAATGCTGTGTAAAGACAAGCTTCCTTACACTAAAATCAGCTATTACCAGTATTTAGAGCGCCTGAAATCCTGAAGCAATCTGATATGCCAGATCAATTGCAGTCCTAAAGTGAGATATCCATTGCTGGGATAAAAGTCAGCGAGACTACTGTAACTACACCAAAGATGGAGGAAGGCACCCTGGCTGGAGATTAGTGTTGTGATCCCCCTGCGAGTTATGGCTTTGCATTGCAGGGCAGGCTGGGGCTTCGGACGCCCGTGCCAACCTGGACGGGGCGAGTGTGCTCACATCGTCGCTGCAACCTGCCCGCTATGTCACGCGGCCAACAGGTTCAGCGGACGCCTGTTTCCTGGCCAGGAGCAGGTGAGGCGCGCGGCGGTGGCTGACAGGGGGTTGGCCCCGAGAAATGAACTAGACGTGAAGGCCATTATGGTAATGGGGGGCGCAGCCTGCCAGCAACGTGTCGATAGCAAAGAACAGAGGACTCCTGCATGAGGGCTGAGTGAGGTTAGCCAACCAAACATGAGCGCATCACCTGGGAAATGGCTCATTAAAATATGCTGCTTTGTGTTCTGCTGTGAGGTGTGTGAATAGGCCGTCTCTAGAGGTGTCTCTAAACTCCAAAAAACAGCCAGATTTAACTTGTGACAAGTAGAATTTCGTTGTTGGTCGATGGTATGTAAGCATTTGCCACAAAATGGTCGGTCTGTTTGTGTATGTACAGTGTGTGTGTCTGTGTGCGGGAGATAAAGGCTGCAGTAGCTGATGGCAGCAGGCCTAGGCCAGGGCCTTTCTCGAATGCTCCTCATTAACAGCTCATAATGGCTGGCAACGTCCTCGCGCCACCCTGGCTCACTCTCATTAGCAGCTGGCAGCGAGGTGGGGAGATGAGTGGACGTTGGCATCAGCCCACCTGCACTCAAGTACGGCATGGGAGCGAGGCAGCGAGAGGGGAACGAGGAGGGAAATAGGTGGCGCGAGAGGGAAAAATCCTCATCTCAGTAGATTTAATTAAAACTGGGGTGAACAGATGGGGAAGATGGAGTGAAGTCCAACAGGAGACAGCTCATCTGTCTGGGTTTCCACATTTCTCTTTCCATCTCTCTCTCTCTCTCCCCATCCGCCTCCCTCCCTCTCCCATCTCGACGCTTTTTCTTTTTTTTTTTTAAGATAAATTCTTGGCTTCCAGAGTGTCCCAATTCAAAGCTTCCACAGTGGCGGTGTGACAGATGACAAAAACAAGGGAGAAAAAAAAACAAAAAACAGACACACGGCTCACATGGGCTCTTGAAGGAACGTGAGCCTTTAGTTTGCTGTGGATAATTATGGGCTGGGCTAGTGCCGGGCCAGCCCCGCACCGGGCCTGGGATGTTGTGCTGAGAGTGGCTAAGCCCTTATTAAAAGGTAATCCAGGCAATCCCTGTGTAAAATAAAAGAGCTATTTGTTTAAAATAGAGAACCGCCAACCGCAGATCCAGCCAGACAGAGGGGAAGGTCACTCAGTGTAGGGTTTTAGATCAGAAAAAAGATCAAGCCCGCCTGTGGCTCTTTTTTCCTCTCTCTCCCAGAAGAAGTCGCTTTTCATTCAAATGTAATCATCACCGCGCAGTAATATGACCTTCATGGCTGCATGTTAAAAGGAGCAAAAACAAAGCATCCAGCTCCTCCAGTCCCTGTGGCCATTCCAGAGTATACAAAGGGATCATAGAGACAAGCGAAAACCACTAAATGAATTCAAACCATCACAGAATAATGGCCCTTTCACTTTGCAGAAAAATGTACAAGCACATAGGAGTTAAGCGCTGCTACAATTTTTCCAATATTTCTACACTGTGTTTGACATGCGGCATCTTTGACTGACATTTGCTACCACAGCATTATCATTACATCCCAGCAACCACAGAGGATATCACACAAACATGAATCACAGGAGGGGGGGAAAAAAAACACCCTCACATCCAACTCCTGCAACAATGCCACTAGTTTTGCATTTTTCTTCTGAAATTTTTCTGCCTTAGCTCAATTCCCTGCTACATTAACCTCATTATCCTTTGAACCTTTTCACTGTTAATGCCAAATGCAATTTGTATTCTGAGGCCAGGCAAAAAGCTCTAAACTGATTATCCCAATTTGAACCGTGGCAGTCCTAGATATTGTTGAGTCTGAAAGGGCCATCTAGCTGGTGAATGGGCTTCTCATATGCCTTCTGAGTTTCATGACACAATGTTGCGTCTGCTTTGCAAGGGATAAATTAAGCGTGTGAAAGTCTAAGCAAAGCCCTCATTTTCCAGTTAATCAAATCTTCCCCTAATCAAATTAGCGCACATAATTCCTCTGGATGCGTGGTACAAAAACAGCATTATCCCCCTCTCCGGAGCTGAAAGGCAGGGAATCAGCGTGGTGCCTCTCTCTCCTCTGCATGAGCGGCCCTCAATGGGAGAGGAGGGCCGGGGTGAGGCGGGGGGGAGGGGTGGAGGAGACCAGGGGCGAAGGGGGAGGGCACGGCTCTTCCCAGTGGCCTAACAGAGAAAGGCAAGGCCGGGGTAAACTTTGGCAGCGTTTAAGTTCCCAGCTCATTAAAAAGCCTGGCTCAGTGGCCACCTCCAGGGAGCACTGGAGCGTTGGCTAATGAGGTACTTGTTTAATTTTCTTTCAAAGGGCTGGACATCTGTGACACCCCCCTCCACCACCCCCCCAAACCCCACACTCCCTCCCATTCCTCCCCTCAGCCTTCAACCCCCATGCCTCATCTTTTTTTCTTCAAACCCCACACAAAGCCCATCTATCAATAGGCCGCAGGGCTCTCTCTGGTTTGATGAAGTGTCTCTCATTGAATAAGGCAGATAATACATTTGGAGGAGTGCAGAACAATCGCCATTAACTCTGATCTCTCCCTCTGAACAGTCAAAGCCCATCATGGAAATTCAATAGTGGTCAAGCTAAATGGATAAATGTTCACAGTCCACCGTAGCGTTCTAATTGATTTCCCTTCATGAGATAATCCACTCTCCTCAATAGTGGTCCACGCCACTCCCTTTCACCTCTGCCACCCCCCTCTGTGGAGAAACTGCACACATTGCGGGGCTGATGGGAGGTGGGGGGTGGGGGGTCGGGGGGGAGGAGGAGAGTGGCTGAAGAACTGGTATGTATTCATCTGTTTGAAGAGTGGCAGGTTCGTCTCCTCATTTTGATGTAGTGGAGAGGCTCGAGTCCATTTTCTGTGACCTGCCAACCTCTGCCACGCTGACCTTTATGTGAGGCCCGGTCTCCATATCCGAGGCCCCTTAACGCCTCGAGAGACATTGGAAGGCACCTCTCTCTCTCTTTTTCTCTCGCTCGCTCGCTCTCCATCGGTGTCTGTAATTGGAATTCAAAGCAGCTAGTGGCGCGTCTCTCTTCATTGGTCACTTCCACTTATTTCATAATGCGTCTCGATTCTTTCATTATGAGAGCTGTCTGACTCATATTTGCACCTTGATGCCCTCCTAATGTCTAAGAACATGGGCAGAATACAAATGTGCTCTTTCTCCCGCCTACATTTCTTCCCCCGTCTTCGCACGCAGTCTTTGCATGCCGTCTTCAGCTAACCGCTAATCTTAGGAGGGCGGCGAGCTTGTTACGGAGGAAGTGAGAGAGGGAGAGAGAGAGATGAGGACGCGGGCATGTCAGAAACTCGTCGGGAGCCAGTTAAAAGGCCCCCATGAAAACATTTGTCAATTTGCACAATGTAAACAGGCTGTAACAATGTGTCTTGGGGTCAGCGGGTCAAACCCATGGATCATGCATCAGCTGGCGCGTGGTTATTGTTCCGCGCAGCCTGTCAAAGCAGGGGCAGAGGGTGTGAGCCTGAGTGTGTGTGACAGAGGGAAGATGTGGGGAAGAGGCGCGGAGGCCTTCGGGGTGATCATAACTAAAACACCGCGCTATTAATAGAATGCCACTAGAAAGCACCATCTGGGTTGTTTAATGAGCCTTTACCACGGTGTTAAAAAGAGCCTCAAGTTAATTTCCTGAAACAATATGCTTATAAAAGACCGGAGCAGGTTGTAAACCAAAAGCATCGTCCGTCAATACAGCACAACTATTTCTCAAACTCACAATGTAGCGACATATCGTTTTCATTTATATTTGTGAGCAAGCAGCGCGTTTGAGCACCTTTCCGTTTTACTGTCAAGAAACTTGGTTTGAGTTGGATTTACTTCTATTTTTACTTTCTGAAAAGACAGCACATGCTCGGGCGCTTGCGACTGTTGACGAGTGTGGCTTAACGGACAGAAAAATGTTGCTTGATCATTTTTCTTCATGTTGCGCGCCTGGAGAATTTTGTCATGCCACAAAAACGTCATATGTTGTTGCAGAATGCGATTGGGCAACGGAACAACCCGACCGGAGGATAGCATGTGGTTTCCGTGGAGACAACTGAAACCTTTCAACACGAAAAATGTTGATTGCCCTTATATATGAATCAGACAAATCAGTTTCACTTTCCAAATTCACAACAGCAAACGTGACTGTCAAGTACAATATGTCGGCAAGTCTGGCTTAGAGTACGATGCAGTCAAATACCACCAATACGGCAAATAATAAGAAGAATAATTTTGTGTATCAGATGAACTTTATAATATTTTTGTTATTTTCAAAATTGTAATATCACTGAAACTTCAGTGCCAAAGAGGATATAAAATACAAATTATATAATCCAACATAACTTGCCCTTCGTTTATTGTAGTGTGAGTGGCCAGAGTTGGTAATGTGGTAAAAAAAAAAACCCAAATGCTTAAGGGGTCTTGACAGTCGGGGTGTCTTGAATGTCTACTGGACTGGCTCATAGTGACCCTTGGCCATGCAGGCCGACTCACCAAGTGGCCTCGCCTGCAGCGATGTGGAGGGGCAGCAGACAGCCGGGCTGAGATGCCGGCCGCGGAGGCGGAGGTCAGCGCTGGGGTGATGGCATGAGGGCAGGGGTGTGGAATGATGTTATCTATATCCCTCTGACAGCCTACAGGGCTTTCTATCAAGTGGGTTGGCTCGTATAGGTCAGACTGCAGGGGAATGTGATTTAACCAAAGGTGAACTGCACACTGTGTGTAGAACCGGGTCTCTGAAACGTCTGACACTGCACGGCAGCAGGAGGAGGCTGCTCAAAACGGTTCAGAGAGACAGAAAGTTACACACACAATCTGTGGCTGAGGATAGCAGGAGTGATCAGACAAGAAGACAGGTTTTAAATAAATCCCCAGTTTAACCAACTAGAACAAAAAAATCCTGGAGATCGATGTCTGCACACCTACATGTTTCTCCACTTGTCAAATAGTAAGTACACTCTAAGTAACTTTGAGCAAGGAAAAACACTTGTCTCCCTTGTTTCTGTGTATATCCGATGGAGTTGTCAGCAATTATATTGTGTCGGCAAAGTATAAACCCATCAGTCAAGTTAACAAAAGGTCAGTGGCTCCCAGACTGCAGTGTACAGCCTACAGTATATCCCTGTCTGAGCGGGGGATGTTAGACCACTACCACGCTTGATCAGGGCATTGCCTTCAGCTACACTGCTGCCCAGAGCCAACCTTGGTGGTGGGAGGAGATCAGCTTGTGTTTTTTTGGGGGCTTGAGGGGTGGTAAAATTGGCTCCTGGAAACCTGCCAACCCTTCGACTGACTCATCAGCGAGGACCCAGGAGGAGACCTTGAGACAGACAGAGCGTTCTTCCTCTCATGCCTCAGATCTCCCTAGGTGTGGGGTTAAGCCTTGCCAGATTGTTGTACTGCGTTTTGATGCCTCCTCTTTCCAACACTCCTGTAGGCATCATGTAGGCAATCATGCATGACACAGCCCGAGGCACAGACACGTGGGTCCAGCGCCGGCCCATAAGCCCCTCCGAATCCATGTCTGTGTTTGAGCAGCCTTTATTGGACAAGACACGACAGGAAAGCCGTGTCAGATAGCTCCGGAAAAAAACAGATGCCGCATGAAAACAAAGCACAGGCCAAAACAAAGCTAACCACTTGCGCAGAGATGAATTAAAGATGCATTACAGCAACATTGTGGTTGAAAAGTTGGCAAGGTAAGGGCTGAGAGCCGCGACGCTCAGTTACAGAAAATATGTCCTCAATTATGTCCATCCAAAGCCAATAATCAAGCAACCTCAAACACGTCATTTCATATTTGTCTTTTTTCATACTGAGTGACAGGCAGAACAATCAAATTAAGTTCCTCTCAGCAAACCCACAAGTGTAATTATGCACTAAGTAGGAACAAATCAACACATGCAGTGCGGTGTCGTATAGTAATATTGACACACAGTACTTACCAAAGTGAGAGTGAATAGAACTTAATAGACTCTGAAAGGAACAGTTGTCTTTTCCACTGTCAGTTTCAATTAGTAATTTAAGGGACAAGCCTCCTTTCATGAACAAGAATAATAATTAAAAACTGTTCAAAAAACTTCTATAATATGAAAAGAGCCCAGCTTTGCTTTCAATTGTGATTTGACAGTGACATTTCCTTTTTAAGGGCTCTTTGTTTCTAATTTTGTCATATCTCATTTGAATTCTTGTGTTTCAGGTTGGTATTTGTTCTGTTTGTAGCATGGCACTATTGATGAATATGAAAAATGGTAAAAAAAAAAAAAAGTCTTCTTTGATCAGTACAGAAACCACAGTGTCCACAGTACATTGTGCTGATGGCAGCAGATCACATCCCTACAATGACACTGATGCGTATGATGACAAGTGTCGTTGCCTGCCTCTAGAAACTTGGAACACGTGAACAAACCAGAGGTAACATTACCGGGAGACAAACCCCAGGTCTCTGCAGGGGTGCACAGGATGTGGGTCAATCTGATGAAGTAAGATGATAATGTGACACTGTGCTGATTATGTTTGAGCAGCAATGTAAGAACAGTAAAGGAGCCATACTGCACAATAAGCAGTCAGTGTTATTCACTCTAGCAAAGTGGCTGAGGCAGCTGTTTCTGGCCTGAGCCACAGGAGGACTGGAATTAAAAAACATAATCCAAAAGTGTACATCAACAACTAGCTCATCACCTTACTTCTGGATACATGTAGTACAGTCCATATTATAAAAGTCTCTTGGGTAATACCGATTATTTGGAATTTTAAGTTCTTTCAATTCACTGAAGAAACAATAGATGATATATTATATATTGATAAAGTGTTAAGTTTCCATGCTTAATGCTGTCAATCACACTAAATTCCTACTCGCTACATCATTTTCCACCATGAAAACCCCAGAAAACCAACACCAATGAATGCCGACCACAACCACTACGCTCAACCAAAGACAAAACTAAAGACTTTGGACAGCCTCCTTTGAAGAATGTTTCATAATCACACTGATTTTGCATCTGGTTGACTTCAAAGTGACACACTGAAGCATAATAGTTTGAGAGGATGGAAGTCTATGTGCTGGTTTATACTAGAAAAAATAACTGATCCGAATGCCTACACTGCAAGGGAAGTTAAAACAACATTTGGCTGCTCACGCAAAAAGTGCCCCAAAGTACAGACAAATGAAAAAAGAGGCACTGAACATCTGATTGATGTCTGAAAGTTTCAGAGTGGCCTGACACAGGCACCCCACTCCTAATCTGACAATGGAAAGATGTGGGAAGAGGGGGTTACCGCAGTTATTCTACAATCCGACAAGTACTTCTGATGAAGTACAACGGCCCCGTAAAGATCAGGTAGGTAATGTGTTTCTGAGACATGTTTTGTCATATTTGTTGAAATAATCTTCATGTCCTAGTAGTCATCAAAAACAATGTTTTTACCAGTGTCTTTGTCCATCGCACGACTGTAATAAACATGGTCAATCATGACGACGTAGTGAAATAACTTGCTTTTACTGCAATATCAACAATGTTGTCAGGACAGGGTGGGATATTCCAGTTGCATATTTTTAAGGTTTTTCTTAAGCTTTTCCAACAGTACCTACTCATCTTTGAGATATGGGATCACACAAAAGGACAAAATTTAAAAAAAAGAGAACGACCTGCATATCAATGCATTGTAAGTTGGCACATTTAGCAAGGTTTGTAGTGAATAGTATCATTTTTAATGTTAAATATGTCCAGATAAATAATTTCATTAAATTGAATTCCATTAGGAGAAATCAAGCCAATATAAAAAACAGGAAGATTTGCAGGAAAATCACTAAACAAACACTGCAGTGATTGGTTCCATGTCGATAAATACCCACTTTATGAAACAGTGGAGGTAATCTTTCATTAAAGTTAGGTCAGTGCTTTTGAAACAACAGCCCACCATGTGTACCTGACAGACTCTGAGGGTTTCAGCAGCTTGTCAGCAGGATAATTTGCCATCTGTACAGGGATACGTTGCTTAGCTGTGTTGTTCCTGCTGTTTAACGTAGCCACTAATTGCAATGACACTGGGATCTCAGGGTCTCTTTCAGTACAACTACACACCGGGAGGAAAACTTCTTTCAAATCTTATCTACATTAGCGAAGTAAAATTGTTATACAGTGCTGTTGTTGTGACACGCATCACTGTGAGCATATGTTTCTGTATGCAGCTGTATTTACAATATAAATTGAATGCACTAATCGGTTTAACTTCAAGTACAGTGTGTTAACACACAACAGGGACATAGCAGGAGCACAGAACACAATTTTAAGCACAAGCACAAGGATTTTAGCCCTTTATCCTATATTTTAGATGATTTCTAAAAAATGTTCCAGTCTGAACATTTTACAGAGATGATATAATTGCAGTTTATAACCGTTTCACCGACATCGAAAGGTGGCCACAGTGACAGGAGAGGGTAGCGGCGTGATGAATCAACGGGCGGGTGCGATCATTGGAAAATTCCCCTGGCAGATGTGGTTGTGTGCGCGTCTTTGATTAACTTCATTAATATACATGCCTCGCTCTGATACACAGGCAGTGGCATATGGTAAAAAGCAGGAACAGGAAAGAAGTGATTTGCTGTTTGCTCTGGAAAACAAACAAGCCAACAGGTCCTAGCAGATGGCGCTGTGTGCGATGCTGGTGGGAGGCAATGTGCTGCATCGGCGCTGCCGCCAAGCAGGAGCTCTCCTGTGGATGAAGAGAAGTCTGACTATCGCCCTCGGCCTGCCGCACGGTAAACAAATAAAGCATCCTTCTGCTTTCCTGTGTGTTGAGCTTTTTATCCCGCGTTGATCTCACCTCCTGATTTCAAAGCACAAAAAAAAGAGCTTGTTTTTGGCAAGTTAAAGTGCTCTAGGCTTGATGCTCTTCAGAAAGCAGCTTAAAGAAGAAATGTGTTTAATAATGGCTTGTTTGTGTGCAGCTCTCATTTCCCTCTTTGCTCCCTTCGTCTTCCCACAGCATGCCTGCGAGCGCACTTTCCACTTTGTTCCCATTTAAATAGGAAAGTTGGCGGCTCATTTACATTGATAATAGATGTTGGTTATGCATCAGCAAGAAATCACAGTTTAAACGGGTTTGTACCACTTCCTTTTCCACCACATGCATCACACGGGGAACTACCAAACCAACAAACAAAATGCAGGAAATTAGTACGTAAAGGTACATAAGTATGTATAAGAGTATGTAAGGAAGAATGTATATATTGAACAAAGATACGGTCCATTTGCCATCAGATTACATCTACTCCGCCATTAGGTGGCAAAAAACAAACTAAGAACAGAAATCTGTAAGTGAACACATCTTGTTTAGCCACCAGAGTTTTATTTATGATGGCCAATTTAAGATCAGTGACCACAGAATCAGGGACAGTGTCCTCTACTTCAGTCCAGCCAAACACCAAATGACCACAGTTTCCTTACAGAAGAATTCTCTCATCAGAAATCCATAACTTTGGCACTGAGAACCAAGGCCGTTTCAGTTGTCCAAAGCTCTATTAAGTGACTGTGCTGTATGCTGGTGTTTGCTGTGACAGTTTTCTGTGTGGCTCACTAAAACAGCCACCGACCAACATCAGTTCATGTCAGGGAATCTTTTAGGGCCAAACCAGGATTCATAAAAACTTCACATATGCAGTCACTGCACAGTTTCATTAACTCTGCTACAGCACAGCACAGCACATTACATTTCTACAATAAGATTCAGAGCTCAGAGCATGAATTCATTCACATATATTTTGATTCAACTACATTTCACCTTTGTTACCCAAAGCAGAGGATGGGCCAGGTACGTGGAAGGATCAGAGGGAAAAGGGGGAGTGAACAGAGAATAGTGCTTAGTTTGCCGGTTGTTCAAGAGCGACTATTATCATTAGTCCCAGGTCTGCGGAGCCCGGGGCTCCGTCCTCTAATGCTCTCCCCTGCTTGCCAACCTGCATATACCTTGCCCTAAGCCAACACGCTCCTATAGAGCACAGGCAGCAAGTATCGATGTGCTGAATAATTCAGAGAACGAGAGAAGATGGCCAAATAGATTGACTGTGGTCTTTACATGAGTGGGTTACTCTGTGGTTGCAGGTGTCATCATCTCTCTCTGATGACATCACAGAACTGGTGGCAATGTCGTGACCTCATGGTAAGGATGATACTAAACCCTGATTATTTGGCAGAGCGGAAGTAGGCCTGCTCATGCAATGTTGAAACACATACATGAACTTTGAAGTCAATTAAAATTCAAAAAATGCGGGAAAAAAAGTGGGTCGCATGTTAAACACTAATATGCACGATTTACAGGGTAGACCATGATTCTCTTTTTTGTTTTAATGTGTGTCCTTGCATTTGTAACAAAACACTATGGGGTCACCGCTTTAAACTGGAATGGATGTCTGCCTGTATATGTGTTAGAGAGGTCTGAGTGTGGATAAATCTGTAGATGTTGGGAAGATACATATGTGTATATTAGGTTTACTATCAGTGTTATTTTTATTATTTCATGGCCATCAATGGGAAAGGTGGGCTGCATAGGAAGACTGTGGAGATTAGTGTTAGGGTTGATCAGGTAAGAGGACAGAAGCAGAAATGATCTGTGTGTATATTTATAGCATGATATAAAATACTGGTGTTCAACATAATGTACTTATGTGTTACACTCAAATTAATTGCTATGCATTTACCTGTGATTATGTTTCCCAAAACATATACAACACTATTAGAAATATTTGAAAACAAAGAAAAGAGATGTCACCATCACTACAAGCTCATTATTCATCTGTAAACATCTATCTACACTAAACTATACTATGGAGAGGGGAAAAAGGCAAAGCAGATATTCCTTCATATAATAAATGTGATTATTACTTGATGCATTTTTAGGGCTAAACTGAAGCAGATAAAAGTGGGACCATCCACAGTACTACATTATTACTGCTTCAATCTTGGGCTCAAGCATGCATGAAATAAGGTTCTTTTGAAGCCAAATTTTCTGAGGTGATTTCTAATTTTATTTAAGTCATGCTGATGAATACAGCGCGTGTTTAGAAGTACATGGGCCCATCTATCTTTCAAAGCAGAAGTGAAGATTAACCAAATGACTGCGCTATTATCCTCTACGGTACTGACCACAATAAAAGAGAAGACTGATGGGAGAAATGGGAAAACACAGTGTTATCCCCTCGCCTTATTCAGCCACGAGTCCATGTATTAATCACTGTGAATACAGTGTATGAATCAGCTGTGTCAGAGAAGAGTGGGTTGTTTTGGTTGCGGCTGTTTATGCAGTACAACTGGACAACTCATTTTGTCATCATCCAAAGCATGGGCTGTTCATGCAATTTAATGTTTGGCAACCTCTTCCATGTGCAGTACGTTGCAAATGACTACTTGTGAAAAACGTGCAGCTATACAGTATTTTATATTCTTAGTTTAACATAGCAGGACTGCTTTCTTTCTCTGAACTCCATTTCAAGTACAAATACACAAAAGACTGATCTCATTTTGACCCTCAGTCAGAAAGATGAATGTGGTTCTCAACAATATCTCATATTTTTTTGCTTTAAACTGTCTTCTTTTCATGGGCTGCAAGCATTTTTTGTTTTATGTATGGTGGGGTGGAATTCATGCATAAGAAAAAGCTTTCAGAGGCTTTTATGTTTCCTGCGTGTTCAATATCCAAGGCTGCGATTAAGATGCAGTTGCTCTTGTCTAGCACCTTGATAGCGGTAATTTCATCATTTGCACTTAAGACTGACTATCATCACCTTGCACTATATATCAATTAACATACACCATTTGCTAATGTTAATGATTAAGAAAGTTGCAGGCGCTGATTAAAATATATCCCCTTGATTAGTGAATGGTAAACAACTTAGTGCGGGCCACTGCTGATGAACGTGTCGCTGCAATCAGTCGCTGACAGAGGAGGAGTGATAGAAACAGAGAAAAAACAGAGGGAGGGAGGGGGGAAAAAAAGACTAGGAGCCACAAAACTGAAGGTTTGGAGTCCATAATTAGGCAGCACTTTTTCCTTTCTAACCATTTTCCCAAAAGAAAAGAAGCCTGACTACTTAATTGGAGGAATCAAATTTAGTCAAGCGCCCCGTCGGCTCAAACCTACATCATTAAAGTTGCCAGCTAACAAACATCAAACACGAGGCAGCATTAATGAAGCAGATGTATTAATTTCCCATTTATGAGCAGCTAAGCAACTCACTGCTGCTCCCCGCTCTCCCCCCTCTTCACTCCCTTTCTCCCTCTCTGTCTCTGACAGCACTATTAATGATCTTTAATGCCCCACAGGCAGTAATAGGCCCCACTGGGAGAGCCGAAACACTGCGATTTGTATTGAGGATTTAGACATAACGGGGGAAAAGGGAAAAGAGTGAGATCTTGGGGACAGCTCCGAGGCGCTTGATCAGGCCCAGGCCTCACAGGGGCGGCTGCCGCTCCAGAATAATAAATGACAGCCTCACGATTAAATCAAACCCTCTGCCCAAAAGGGCCAGAGCGGCTGATTGTCACTAACAATCGAGCTGCTTTTTTAAACACCTCTGGGAAAAGAAATCAAAAGCAGACAGCATGCAAAAAAAAAAAAAAAACTTTAACGGCAGTCTGGCTCTCAATACCTGACAGTTAACACGCACAGGGAGAGACAGACCAGAGCCAAGTCCAGGGAATGAGGACCTGTCACTGGCAAATCTCAGACCATACTCATTATGCTACTACCCACAATGCACCAGCCAGCACAGGACTGCTATGATTCGACATCATGCATCATTAGAGCTAGCAATACACATAAGATGGGCAAATACATTTTGCAGTCCAAGTGGGTGTTTGTTAAGGATTCGCAGCACAGTATCACATACTTTATTAGATTCTCATCTTTTCAAGAATTACGCTCAGTGGCAGTGTCGGCAAATGAAAAAATAATGAAAGCCAACCATATTGACAGCGACTCTAAAATAGGCTCCCATGACATAAAAGGAGATAAACAGTAAAAGCTACCACTACCAGACCCCAAGCAAGGCCTTTGTTGACTTTGTCCCTAATGCCACATGTGCACACCTAATTATCTGGAGCGGAGGATAATCCAGATAAATAAGCCTGTGCCGACATTAACCTACAAATTAGATATGCTGCACTTTCCAGACCTGCAGCTTTGTGAGGCTCACCCTTAAAGACGTTTGTTTGTTTCTTCATTAAGCTCATTTACAGCTCTCTGGAGACTGATCTGGGTGCTGTCTTGTTACGAGAATTTGTTTGTGTGGGAGGCAAAACGCTGATGAATTTAGCCTAGATATACTGCACTATATATACACTCAGCAGTGCCGTCTGTGTAGAGTACAGTATGTAAACCACAGCGCTGATCTCACTTTATTATGTTTATACTATACTGGAGGATTCTGTTGTACACAATTTACATCCAAGTGATCACGGATGCAAAATGTCTTATGAAGTTTATGTAGTATGGTGAAAAGGGGCATGAGGAAACGGGCCTGTTCGATTTTGATGCCAGAAACAGGTTTCTCCATTCAGCTGATGGTACCAGGCCATGGCATGCTGTATTGTTGTTCATCGATGTTACGATCAGACACACACTGTTACACGTTGCCTGATTAACTGAAGTCGCATACTTGCACGCCAGATAATCAAAAATGAGGAGAAAGCTGTTGTCAATTAGATTTGACGATTTTACAGCTAACAATATCATTTAAAAAATGATAAGAGTTAATTCTACACACTGTAAGGCACCGGAGAGGCGGCTGTGCCAGAACTGTGCCACGCGGCAAAACAGTTGTGATGCCAAAACATTGACAGCCACATAGGTGTTTTGGGGTCTGTCTCTCTTTCCTCTCACTCTCTCTTCAGACAGCAGCATCATCATTTCCTCCCTGCTTCACTGTGGCAGGCAGCAGTGGGGTTAAGCTGCCAGCGATGCGACGATAGTGAGAGGGGGGGACTGCAGCTGGGGGTTGCAGATAGCACATTCTGTCAAATAGCGTCAGGCTGCCTGCATAATGAAGTGAAGAGAACGACAGTGGGAGAGAAAAAAAAAATAGGAGAAGGGGGATGGTTTCATTTGTTATGGCTGAAACTGATACGGCTCCACCACAGTCTGAAAAGCAGCAGGAGCCTCAGCTTATAGGCCGGGGGAGATGAAACATTAAGTTGTGGCCTGATTAATTATCAGTGCAACACACACACATTTTTTTCCTCCCTGCAATACAGGTTATGGTCTCTTTTCAATTTGATAGACACTCTCAGACCCAGTCTACATCAGTAACACTCACATCTGTGGTGCCCTTTTGCAGAAATTCTGAACAAGCACACCACCACATACCTTTGTGTTCAAAAGAAAATGTTTTTTGTTATTTTGGCCATAATTTCTTTCAATCATGATAATACTGTACTCACTAAAATGAATGCAGATATCTGGAACATGGTAGCATCAACAAAAAAAAGTCTGGGCCAAATAAAATGAGCGGTGACATTAACTGCTTAGTGGGATTACTGTAAATTTAACATTTAATATGGAGGTAAAACCAAAAGTAAATATACCCCAAATATTTTTTAATAATCAGCAGGTCTGTAGACTGTGATGGATGTTTACAACAGACAGTTTGGGGAATATTTTTGCCCTGTTTTCATGTTTCTGAATGAGTTTGACGAACCATGGGATCTGCTGAAAGCCTGTCTGATCGCCTGACTTCATGTTTTTTGCTTAGTTAGTTTGCTTAGTTTTTGCAATGTTGACATGTTTTCTAGATTCAAGTAAACAACTTGGTGATGAACTCGAATGTTAATTTAACTGAACGCTAAAAATACGCATGGAGTTAGCAATGTTGGCATAGATGAAAATCGCTGGCCTGACTAAAAAAAGTGTTCAGTGTCAAATAAAAAAACAAAACAAAGCTGTGATTTTGCATTCTTTATAACATTCACGGTTTATGGTTGATGGACAAAATATCAAAATATCTGAATAAGGTGCAAAATGAAACATTGATTAAAAATCATCAATTAAACTAAAGCACATCGACCAAGCGAAAGCCACAAGAGACAACCACTCTCATTCCAGGCAGCCTTGAGGACGCGCTGGCTGATAGCACTGAATCACATTACTGTTGCTTTAGGCTGTTTATCTCAAGAGCTGCGGCATTTGTCATCATTGGACTCCCCTTGATCAATGCCTTCTTTATCATGATATGTTTCTAAAGTGACTTCTTCGCCCCCCCCTCCACAAACCCCCCAACCCAACACATACACACGCACAAATGCCTGCATGCACACCTACACTTCTCCCCTCAACACCCAATGATTTCATTAGTTTCATATTAGGATTGATGGGGCTCTTCTGTGGGACATAAATCAATTTGAGAACACTTTTCTAAACCTCAGCCTCAACCTCCAATGGAGCCATCAAGCAGAGGGGTGGCTGAGGGGCAAGAGGCTGGAACAGCCACATCATTGGGTTGCTTTTGCTGGGTTGGGGAGGGGGGGGGGCACATGTAATTTTGCCTTCAGGGTTTATGATTGAAAGAGTTCCCCCTTCATGCTCTATCTATCCACCCTAGAAAGCTCCCCCCTCTGCCCATTCTCCTCTTCCGCAACCACCTTCTCCTTTCATCCCCCGTGCCTTCCATCCATCCTTCCATACTGCCATGATTTACAACTAGTACTCATGTGCTTCCTGGGAATTGATTTCCAGGGATCTGCGCCTTGTGCCCATCCTTTCTGTGGGGGCCATAACGATCAGGCTGTGGATCATTAGTCTGGACCACTGTTTTCCACCGCTCTGCTGGCTGGGCGCCATACATCTCCCCCCCCTCCTCCCGAGTCACAGCCGCTGTTAAATTGCCTGTCCCCTTCCCTCCTCTTCCTTCTCTTCTACCCCCACCGCCCCCGCCCCAGTCACACCTCATGATCCTCATTTGTCCTCCTTTGCACCGCAGCATTTATTGAAAAGGCAAGCTGCGCCGGAGCAAAAGCCAGTGGTGAGTGTTTATAAGGCCATTCAGGACCGAGGAAATCCCCGTCACGTTTCGCCCATCCTCACACGCTGACCTTTACCTCAGCAGACGGATGGATGACACATCCTTCATGTTATTTGTGAAGGAAGTCGCCGAATGACAGACAGGGATGCCTTATCACCACAGATGGCTTTTCATGACAGACGCTGACTGGGTTAATATGAATAAGAAAGTGATGGAGTCAGTTTGTCACCGAGAGGGCATGAGCAGAGCAGTGGAGCTCATGGTTCAAAGGCCCTTATTACGCCCCCTGAGGAACAATATGTTCTGATTTGTTGCATTTGCTTCTTGACAATGTGCCAAAATTGAAGGCCTGATTGTGCTTCCAGGGGTATTTTGAAAGGCCAAAGCCTGTATTTCTCTTTGAGTGCTCAGCAAGCCGCTGTGTTTTTTTGCTCTTTTCTCTCACTCTGCACTCTTAGATTTAACAGAACAATAGCAGAACACTCGGGTTTACCTCTAGCGCTAATCGCACTCATTCAGTCTCAGGGCCACAATCATGAAGGCCATAATCTGCCACATTCACATTTAACACTTCAGTTGCTTCTTATGTGACAGGATCTGGATCGGCAAAACAACAGCGTCCTGGTACTCATAAATGTTTCCGTGCCTTGAAGTTGAAGTCATCGTTACTCATGTCTTAAGAAATTACAGCTCAGAGACAGAAATCATCTCCAGCTGCTGTCTGGTGGTTTCAACCTCTATTCAACAGGATCGGCTTTCTCAAACTCACCCACGTCTCACAGCTGCTTGATTAATTGCATTTTCATCTGGGAAGTAAATCCAAAACTGGTCAAACAACCCATTTTGCTGTATAAAGAGGCCAGGCTAAAACAAACAGCAGCGCAGACCAGCAGCCTCAGCTGCCTCTAGTGGCTCTACACTGTGCTCTGGCATTGGCAGTGGAAGCTTCTCGAACTAGAGCCGGGGCCTGGCAGCATGCACTGGCAGCGATGATTTACAACAGCATTTAAGTGAATCTAATAAGCAGAGTGAATGCTTCCCGTCGCTTTGGCATGGCCCGTGCCTGGGCCCTAATCATTCAAATAT
The DNA here is from genome assembly GCA_038406115.1 of Haemulon aurolineatum. Taxonomy (NCBI): domain Eukaryota; kingdom Metazoa; phylum Chordata; class Actinopteri; order Lutjaniformes; family Haemulidae; genus Haemulon; species Haemulon aurolineatum. Next base: position 25,867,889 of record JBCAUF010000028.1, read on the forward strand.
TTTGGCAAAAAGCAATGCCCCGCTTCTTTCCAAAAGAGAATAATGAGACACGGAGCTCTTAATCACAGCAGATCAGTTCAAATAAATGAAACGAGAATCAAAAGCATTCTTTGCCGAGGCAGCCCCTCTCTCCGTCCAAATGAGCTGACAGAGGGCCAGATCTGGGAGATGGAGATTTACCCAGGAGATAGAGCAGATTTTCCATGACTCGTGAAGCAGTGTCTCACTCTGGCAGACTAGAAAGTAGTTCTGGAAGAAACAAGAGACAGCTTTTGTACAGTTTTCTTGAACTTGGATATTCAAAGTAATGATATACAGCACGCGCGCACATACAGACACACAAACACGAGTACTCTGACCAGCCCGAGAAGATGATGCCCCGCGATCTTCGCAGCTTTTTAATCAAGCACTCCTCCACGCTTGTTCTCCCATCACACCTCAGATGCTTTCTGGAAACCCACGCAAAAGCAACGCAGTAGCTCTGACACCTCATCCAAACTCAATAATTCACCATGCTTTCACTTGCCAATTCTTCCCTCTGCCAATCTGAAACCCTTCCACACACTCCGCTTGCTGAGACAGCGCTCTAACAAACGATGCTGTCAGTTAACAAGATGGAAAAACATTCTGTTAATTTTTTCTCTCCCTCCCTCCCACCCCTCCTCGGCGACGCGTCTTGATGTGCGGAGACGAGGGCTGGATCACAGCTTGCCTGGGGGAAGCCTGACACAAGACAGGCTGCCGCTGACATGATGAGCCTCGAGACTGCTGGCAAATTCTTGTGATGTCACTTCCCGCTCTCGACAGCTCTGACACCCTGGCGTGGGGTACAGGGGGAAGACGAGGAATAGAGGGAGCTGCCGGAGCGCTGGTGGAGGTGGTGTTTGGGAAGGGAGGGAGAGGGGGGCGGTGGGGAGGCGGGCGGGGGCTTGATGAGAAGAAACACTGGTGCGTCGACTGCGCGGCTCTTCTGTTTTCTTTAATGTTCCCGCTTTTATCAGCAGTCGGAGCTGTCAGCGGTAATCACGCTTGTAGTGAAGAGCTGCAGAGACGATAAGCTCGGCCTGTCAGCGCCGCATCCAGCGCGGCAGACATATGCTGCTGCCGCTCTCCGTGTCTTTCTTTATGCATGATGGCATTCTCCCCAGAGAGAGGGGAGAAAAAAGCATAGAAAGAGGTGGATCATCCTCACCGGGAAGATGGAGGGAAAACTATCTTATCTCGTTCTCCCCTAAACTGGTGTGTGTGTGTGTGTGTCATTGTACTACTGCTACTACTAAAGTGAGCCTGTAATACAAAATAGAAGGATTGTTCATAAATAGCACAGGATAGGCACCAACTTGTCCCTTATGGCACTATCATTTGAATATTACAGTCGCGAAACAGAGGGTAGATCATTAAGTTCTCACCACAAACAAACTACTGATTACTGACACGATCTTTAATGCTACAAAACATGTTGTTTTTTTTTAAATAAAGACAGTTGAAAGAAAGAAATGAAGAAACTTTGTTCATAATTAAAACGGTTAACCCAGAAAGACACGAAGCCGAACGGCACGCAACACTGAAATCAAACCGACGCTGTGAGGTTGTTTTTCCCGTGGCAGCTTCATGTGAGGAGACTGGTGTGTCACTAATAACTGTCACATCAATCCACAGTGATGACGACAAATGTGGCCTCGTGTCAAAGCTGGTGCAGTCTATTTTATGGCTACAAGGCATGATCATTATAGACATGAATAGTAATTACATGCGCGGGGAACATGGGATGCTGCAGCCGCGCCATATGCATGACAGGTGGCGTGCGACATAAATAATGGAACGTGTGGCATGCAGAAGTCGCCAGGCATTCGGTTACCAATTATCCTTCTCTTGTGAGCGTTAAAGCGCTCTGCATTGTTTACCGTTAACAGACATAATTGAATAATAATGCCCCGGCCCCACCTGTTCTCTGGGTAGGGTAGATAGCTCTTTGGCTCGAATAAATGAGCTGTGCTCTCCTTCTTCCTCCCTCCTCTTCTCCCTCTCTCGCTCTGACAATGGGGCTGAGAGGCCTGCCCTCGCAATGGCCATTAAAATAATGTGGCCTAACCTGAGCAGGGGTTAACCAGCTAATGTCCTCGGTACTGCTCCTCTGTGGACATGAATAATGCAGATCAGGTTGCTAAACAAGCACACAAATGAATCTATAAATCACCCAGGTCAGGGCAATCTTATTAGCCCCCCCCCCCCACCCCCACCCCAAACTCCTTCCCATCTCTCTCTCTGATTCGTCCCTGTCAGGCTCCAGCTGAGGGAGCTTCCTTATATAAACACGCAGTTAAATGTCCTGTTGGTTTAATAAATGGGATGTGGACCAACAACACAGAGAAACCTGCCATGCAGAATTGAAATGCATGCAGTAGCTTACCTGTTCCCTACTGAGGTGTTTAAAAATACATCATTGCTTAACAATCACTTGATGTTCCTGTAAAATAAATCCTGGCTCGTGTCAAAATATGTGGAGTCACGCATTTGTCTCTTTATGTTTCATTAAATCAGTTTGACATGATGTGGGTGGGTGGAATTTCATTTCAACACCTGAACCACGTAATGTAAAACAATATGAATACATATATTTTTGTCACATTGTGTTAATCTCCTGGTATTTTTATGGACATGGTATGTGATACTGATGATTTGGATTTCATTAAAATAAAGAAAAAAAACATATATCCTGATAAACACTTCCATGGCTTCTCTAATGGATGTCATTATTCCACACAGGTGTTATTGTTATTGTGTCCATTCCTTGTGGTTTTATTTTATTTCCATTTGTGTGGTCATTTCTCCAAATATTTTGCTAAAATTTTTTTCTTGGCACCCTCAGTATTATTAGTCCAGCACCATTTCTCTCAGTTTTTAAAGGATTTATTGTTATTGTTGTAAACACATGCTGAGCTAATGTTTTTCCACAATAGCACTTATGGTTATTCTAATCCTCCTGGAATTGGGGCATAACAAGCAAATCGTAACCAATGTGTGGAGCTACGCTGTGGGGACAATGCAAATAGAAAACAAGGAATCTCGGCTAATTAAAATAATGAGAAACAGGAAATAAACCTCTGCGGTTTACTACCCAGATGATGGCAAAATAAACTGTGGAGAAGAAGAGATAAGTTATGAGGTGAGGAATGCTCTGCACTGTCCCTGTGTACAGTCAGAGTGGATCAATATGGATTTCATGTATAGTCGCAGATGAATTACCGAAACGAGCACAACACCAACAAAGCCGTGCACTTAAATCTCTCCGAGTCCTCCACTTGTGCTCTTGTCCCCCAGTCATGACTGAATAACCTGCTGAGGGATCAGCATGAGTGTCACTATTAATCCCAAGATTTAGGGGGGTGACACGTCCTCCACCCAACCCGAACCAGTCAATTTCAACACTATCATCACCTCTAAGAAATGTATTCTTTAATAACTCTTCCTACACGTCCTGTGGGTCCTAAAGATTGATCGTCAAACCCTAAAGCCCTTTTCCTCCGTCAAAAGAGAATATGAACAGGCTCCTGGGAGATAGTTCACTGCTGGACACATGAGAGAGAAGATGGTGTTTGGATGTATGTGTGTGTGTGTGTGTATGTGTGTGCGGTGATCAAGGAATTGCAGCAGTTTAGTTCACACAGACAACTAACCCCGTTTCATTTGTCAAATCTAGTATGCGCTCCTCCATACTCCATCAAACAAAGCCACTGCTAGCTCGCAGAGTCATTTCCCTCTCTCCCAATTACAAATGAGTCCATTAGTGTGTCTGCAGTGAGCCCTGTGCTGTCTCCCAGTAATGGCTTGTGAGATTTCCATCATAATCATAATGGCTCCCAGAGCAGCCATGAGTGCAGATGGAAGGTCGCTCATAGGTAATGAGCTATCTCACCACCCAAAGGGCACATGTCTTTTGCTTTGTTATTTAGAACTGTGTGCCTACGACTTCCTGAGCTGGCACGCGTGCTCGCGTCGCGTGCACGCGCACGCTCCCGTGACATGTTTCTATGTATGAAGATGAGGAGGCAGATTTAGACGTGGACTGCATGATGGCTGGCACTGATTAACATCGTGAAATTGGCGTCTGGGCTGCGACTGTAGATACTAAATCGCATAACTCAAGCAGACGCGTGACAGCTAACACCAAATGCCATCCTCACATCAGTTTGCGCGCTGACATTCTTCCCGCCTTCCTCCCCTGGTTGTGTAGCTTTGCCAGGCAGAAATATCATTATGGCCAGCAGTGTCAGTATGACTCACCTCCACTTGCCATTCGAAACACATCATATTCTTTTCTCTGGCCTCGGAGCGCCTCAGCCAGCACATCTGCATCTTCTGCCAATTATTCTCCAAATGCTGGTCTTGGTAACATTTTCAGCGTCTGTGTGTGTGTGTGTGTGCGCTCACTGTGCTAGTGCGCCGGCTGTCTGCATAACCACGGGGCATGTGGGACTGGGTGGAATGGGATGACAGGGCGCTCGCTCTGCCCATGCCTAATTGACCAAAGAGCTACGTGTTGTTGTGATGCGGGTCATATCAATGAGGCGACCTGACATTTTCATGTATGATTCTGCTTTCATAAAGGCCTTTATTTGTCTGTTCATCGCAAAGTTTGTACAAGCAATCAATGAAGAACAATCACAGCGCGTAACACTGGTCTCCGGAGTGTTGTTGAAGATCTGATTGTTTGTTAGGGCCATGTATAGGGCCACACAATGCTCAGAGTGTTATTGGTAGCCTTTTGGCGTGTCTGTATAGCGCTGACTTTGTTCTTGCAATGCTATTTTCTAAACACACACAAAAACACAGTACACAGTGCACACATGCAGTCCTTCCATTCTGTAGAAGCCACGACTTGATCATCTTCTACACAAGAACGAGGCACAGCTACAGCTATTACAGCTAGAGATAATAGATTTCTCCAAAATAGTCCTGGATGATCCACCATCTTACAACATAATATGCTCAATTATTAATGGTGGTGAGAATGATCTGCAGGCAGACCTCTAGGATTGGGCCTGCCCCCACAGTCTGGCAATTCAAAGACAGCTAACGTCCCACTGTGCTGAATCAAAAGGAATAGAGTATTTACTGCTTATGCAGCCCTTTCTTTTTTTACATTCGCCATTAGGGTGTTCAAATGATAGAGAAATATACATAAGGGTCAGCCACAGTTCTATGCTTAAGTTCAGCCGCTCCCGGGAGGTCTGCCGTCTCCCTCGGCTTTAATTTGAAATCATTCAGAGGCAAAATGGTAGCTGTTTGATTTATCCCTTATTACATTGCTTCTTAAGAATCTGTCAGGCGGCCTCATGAATTCATTCATCTCCATAAGCTTTCTCAGCGCCACTTAGGCCTTGTGTAATCTGGGTGAGACCCCTTATCACTTCATTTGCACAAGCAGGAGACTATCAATTCCTGTCCGGTATCTGGGCCAGGGGAATTAGAGCAGAGGTGTTTGGATGTGTCCAGGCCAGGCTGCAGTGACAAGAAACTGATTACACATTGAAACACCATGTAGATGTTCCATTTCACACCCTATATTTACAATATTACTGAGCATTAGTTAAATACATTTGCTGCTTTATTGCTTACACTCTCTTCAGTGCAGATCACAATCGACCGGCAATTTTCCACCGTGAGCCATTGATGTATTGCAACTGTGAAAAGAGAGACCCTCACAAGCATTTAGCTGGTACCTAGCTCGACACAGCAGCCTCATAAAGCCAGACAATGGCTGAGCTTAATAAGAAACAGAATGGATCCCATGAGTGTGGAGGACCCATCAAGCTGGGGAATTTCATTTAATTTCCCCGGGGCCGGGTATGTCTTGTACACATAATTAGAGCCCAACATGCAATGCTCCTTGTGTTTTGTCAATAATTCCCCAAGGAGCAATCAGGACAAGGGTTGGACATGCCTCTGTGACCTGGGCTACTTGCAACAAGCTCAGCCACCTAATTACACTGCCTCTAACAAGCAGTGTGGTGGTTGCAAGGGAAGCGTGTGTGGGGGGGGGGGGACCGGCCTGAGCCCGGGAGCCGACAGCATACAGCCCCTCCTCAGAGCCCCTGATGTCATTAGGATTGTTTGTGGCTGCCGCCATGCATGCTGGGACAGCGTTGTCATTCTGACAAGCCTGTTCTCCATTTCCCTCATTTAGGATCCTCTTCTGTCGTGACTCACTGCCTCTGGTGGCTTACACAGCAGGAGATTAGGGATATGGTTCTCGACAGCAGTTATTCGCTTGTGCAAGTTACCCAATACATTTCTGTGGTGTATAATAATAATAATAATCTTATTTCCATGACTGAAACTATTGCTAGCCAAAATATCCTTAGAGGACCATTCTAGTCAATCCAAATTCTGATTTACGTGCAGAATTAATCAGTGTTGCTGCACCTCCAGTATAATTTCCTGGAAATTCCTCTAGCACAACTAAAAAAACGGAAACCACACATTAATCAAACAGTCATTACTGACAGACATTAGTGATTCAGCATGCAGGAGGCAAAGAGCACGGTGAAGCCAAATATCAAATCAAACCAAACAAAAGTGCGAGAATGAGAGAGCCTGTTTGTGTGCATTATCTCTGCCATAGACTGCATTACGGCCTGCAGCCCAGTTCATTTGGTATAATTAACAGTCTTTGTGTTGAGTGCTCTCGACTTGCTTTAGCCATTTGACAAATCGCAGATAGAGAAATCCTGCCTTGGCTGCAGGGATAAAGCCATTTTCTGTGGGTGAGCTGAGGTTGCTGTGGAGAGTGCAGAGACAGAGAGCCAGGAGCCAGTCAATTCTGAAGCAAGTTGCCTGCAGAAATCATTGGCTTGACAAAAGGGCAATGAGGGGGCAGAGGGTTTGTGTGAGAGTCACTGGCCCAGTTGCTGGGGGGGCTTATGTGCAGGTGAGCCGGGCCTTGACTGACATCCGCTGAGCACAGTGAGAAAGTTTAACCTTGGTGTGTTGGAGAACTCACTCTCAGCAGGGAGAGAGGGCAGATAGAGAGACAATGAGGGATGAAGAGAGAGCGTGAGAGAGAAAAGAGATAGGCACCGCAAAGGCTTTTCTGCATAACAACAACCAATTTTTTTTTTTTTTTTTTTTCCGTAAGCGGCCTGTTTCCAGAGACACTGGTTTGAACCCAAGGTCTTACTCCATGCATTATTAAAGACCGGTAACTGGCAACACTGCCTCATAAATAGAGATGAGGACAGACACCCGAGGAGCCGGGGTGCTGCTCACTCTTGATCGGCCACAAATCCACCGGCCTAACATGACCCAGAAGGTTCTACATACACAGTACGCCATAGAGCAGTCCTCTACCCAGCAGCCCTCCGTTTAGTTTCTGTCAGTGCGCCTGACAAATGGCACCACATGGAGTAAGTTCATTACTGCGCAGGTCAATGGTATAAAAAATGTATGTCATTTAGTTTGACTCCACATGTTTGGCACCATGGGTGTTATTTTTGGCTTAGAGCTTAGGCCAATTTTAGCGGTGCTGCTAAAACAACATTAGTGACATTGTTAGAAATATGGGCAGAGCTAATGATACGCTTAACAGATGGCTCTGATAATAGTTCAGTCAATTGCTAAGAATAATATGCCATGCCCTCGATATGCTATTGATGAAGTAGTCTTGCTGCGAGATGAATTGTTAGGTGTGCACAACTCCGCCAGCGGAAAATATCTGCCGTTAAATGCTTACGTCAATATATACTGGACATAACATTCTTTCGACAGTGGTTTTGTTTCCAATCCAAAGCCTCTCTGCATGGGGCCAATCTCATAGAGTCTTTGATATATGTACACAATTTGCCTGAGACATTTTTCTTTTCCAGGTCAGGAAAGATGGAAATGGCTTTTTCTTTCCACAGGAGTGAACATCTCAGTCAAACAGCATATTTATGGTTTTTGTTGCTGATTGAATTATTTTCCATTCCCTGTGTTCTCAGCTTGCACTGGGAATTGAATCATTGCCTTTGAAACATGATTCACTGCTGCGACTGTTTTTTTTTCCCCATTCAATTTCAAGGACTTGGCAACCTTGTCCTATTCAAACGTGTGCATTATTACCTTTTATTGTTGGCCATAAATGAATGGTGAGGTTGAGCACTCTAGAGGCAAGTGTAACACATTAGGGCTTGTATAATATCACGTCTCAAGGAAAGAGTCAAACCTCCCACAATCCTGCATTTCAACACCAAAACCTCCACGCAGGAAGCTATCAGAAAGCGTCAGGAGGTATTCTAAAAAGCAATAGCAATGCCTTTTATGGATGCAAAAAAAAAAAATTGTAGATTGCATTCCACATGCCTTTGTGTGATTGTCTGCGCCTTCTGAAAAAATAATCACGGTACGGCTGTGTCATTGTAATCAGCATGGGTCCAAATACTTCCACCATGAATTTAATAACTTGGCGTCTTTAGACCATTCAACAAATATTTAACAGATACATACCAGAGTTAGCGTTAGAGTACCCAATCCTGAAGCGCCTGGGAAAGGTCTCATGTAAGCACAGGCCCGTCTGATAAATAGAGCTACAGGATGCCTTTTTAAGCTGTGGATGCCTTATCAGACATCCACTGTTTCTGCATGCAGACCGAATGCCTATTGTAAGGAATTATGCAAGTAGCGAGTTTAGTGTTTCATGGGAACTGTAAAACTCGAATCAAATGAGGATCCTCAGCTCTTCATTGTCATTGTGTGCATGTATGCAATCTTTTAGTCCGGTTGGAAGTCTCATCTTCTTGCTCATAATTTTCAGCATTCAGTTTTATGGATGCTGACTAGGGAGGGCCTCTCTGTCATTTTGCCATTTCAATTTAAACGCTGTAAACTGAAAAAAAGCTTGAACAGACAACAGATGGTACAAACACAACATGAGTGACATGCTAGTTATTGTCCATATCTGAGACTGTGAGTGTTAGCAAGCGGAGATGCGCTTTGACAGAATGAGGATGTACCTGCTAGGACAATAAGGGGGTGCAAGCTCTTGAGCTAGCTACTGTAAATGGGTCACAGTGAATGCAGAGGAGGATGGAGGAGGGTCAAAGCCCCAGGGGCAAGCCAGCCTGCTGACTCCGTGTTCAATACCACAGCTCCTCTCATCTTCACTGATCTAACACTGTCTAGTGCTTTTGTGTATGTATATGCGGTGTGTGTGCTTGAAAATTTGAAAAACCTCAGATGCATTCATAGCTGCATTATATTCAAGAAAATGAGTAAGAAGACCGATAACAAAATCATTTTTAAAGGCAAATTTCATCTAAATATCTTGAAATGAGCCTGAGAATACAGATCACATGCACAGTGTAACACATCCTCGACAAGCAAGGGCACATTCTCAGGCATGGTGTAACAAGTGTAAATTAAGAAAAAAACAAGATGCAATCTGTTTGCAGGGGAACATGACAGACAGGCCATATAAATAACCTGTGAAGAGCATTGACAGGCTTACATTTTCACCTCGTGTCACCATCTTTTTTTCAGAGGAAAAAGACGTGTGGAAATTTGTGTCAATTAGACCTCTTCCATTCAATTACTAGTGTGTCAGCGGACGGGTGAGATGTCATTCCTCTGACCCTCCGGTGGCCTTGTGCTCTGCGGTGTCATTACTGTACTGCTGGGCGGAGGGGCGGGATGAGCTGCACTACGAGGGAGGCTGGGAGAGGGGAAGGAGATGGGGAGGTTACAGGGGGAGGGACTGGCGCGTGGGTGTGTGTATGTTTGTGCATGTGTGGGACTGTCTGGGGAGCGTTGCTGCCTGCTGACCTGGTCATCCATCAGACAGGGTCCATCCATCCAGCCCCCCACCCCCCTACCGACACCCCCCTGCCCGCTCCTCCTCCCCCACCGAGGGCCCATCAGCATGACTCTCTGCCAGGCCTGGAATCTCCACATTAATTTCTCATCTGTGGCGCCCTAATGAGCTCCGCCTGCTCGTCCACCTCTGAGACCCTACTGATTATCAGACAGGGGGGCGACCATTTGTCAATGGCAAGAGGTGGCATTTACACTGCTGACCTTGCTGCCAAGGAGAGACGAATCAAAATGGGGGGTGGAAAGAGAAGAGTGGGAAAGAATAGAAAAGAAAAGGAAAGCAATCAAGCAATCAACAGCTCTGGAGCGCCACGCTGTTTGCCGTCACGAGTACTGCTGTGTGTGAAGATGGTGTCTCTATTCATGGGAGTGAAGGTGGTGTCCA
>JBCAUF010000028.1:25895101-25921356 GCA_038406115.1 Haemulon aurolineatum
AAATAGCTTTTCAGAGCTAGCAAGTAAAGTTAAAAGTTGGGTTAAAAGCATTGCTTATCTATATATCTCACAGAACCCGTTTGAATTATCTGGTGCTAATATGGTGTTAACATGCACCAGAATATAGGAAATGACATCTACTTAATTGAAAATTTTCTGGGGGAACACCCCCAGACCCTCTACAGATTTATATCCTTCATACATGCATGTCGCTGAAGCGTTTTTGAGTTCTTGAGTTCTTCACAGTCCAACATTGAAATCCAATGTTAAGTTCTACACAGTGGATTCTGATCCTAACAGCAAACTAACCTGAGTAGTCTGGTAAGTTAGTCTGTTTTAAGGCTATAATGTGTCATTTATATAACATATGAAATGTGTCTTAAGTGCCCTCTACAGTAATAAGGATGCGCTATATGTGCCCTTTTTTTTTCTTTCCGCCCTGCCCTTCAAAAAGTCTGTGCACGCCACTGGACCTAAGTAACTGTTAAGTTGTTTGTTTCTTCTAGGCTAGTAGCCTTTGTTTAATTTCTTTAATGAAAAAATGAATGAATGAAAAACATCCTCCTGAGGGATTGCCACCTGATTGTGGTCAGGAGGTTTGAGTGCCTCAGTAAGAGCTATACCAACAGAAGCTAGTCTTCATAGGGACAGTCAGTTTAGGTTAAGGGTAGGACATACAACTAACAGCAACCCAAGTTCATAAAATAAGTGCCAAGCATTTGAGACCACAGTACTTTACAAAACACTTGTTCAGCGTACCTGAATCCTAGTGAGTGAATTTGTTAGTTAGACATGGTAAAAGGTGCTGGAGCACAATGCCCCCTCAAGATTTGTGGCTGCTCCCTCATACATGCCTGTCTAGACCCGGGCTTGTCCTTAAGGCTGTAAAATATATGCAAGGCCTTTCCAAACTGCTTTTGAAATGTAATTTACATTATATTCATCAGCTTGCACTTAGCGATTTTATTTTTCTAATACTGGCCTGGTGATACTTTTGACTTTTATACTGTACAGTGACCGTCTTCTGTATTGCGAGATTGTGTGCAACTCCACAGCGACACTACTGGTCAAAATCTCCTCAGGCTACATTTATACAAGGTATATTTTCAGAACAGTGTGAGTACAGGATATGCTAAACATGATATTATCTCTGTGGGCAATGTCATGGTTGAAGTGAACCCCGCGGTTCGCTTCACTGGTGTGAAGTTGATGGACCATTCATCACTTTAACACATAGCCAAGGTAAGAGACTGCTGCCCTGGAGCACTACAGCTGGCATAATATATTAACACTGAGCGTTCAAGGAAAATTACAATGACTTTGAATGCGCTCGTTTTCGCCCAACACATTCTCTCTTGGGTCGGCGGTGCTCTGAAACAACCCACTTATCAAAGACGCCCATGTGGGTAAAGAAAAACATTTCACCACACCAACTCTGAGCTGAGCGGAGCTGAGCTTGCCAGACTTCTGCTGGTCATCTGCTGAGGGCCAGTGAGAGCTCCTCCTGGGGGATATCAGTGGCATCCCAGGCCAGGCATGGCATGTGCTCTCTCCAGGACTCCCCACCCCCCCAGGCCCTGCTGCATGCTGGCCTACGCTGTGGACACCACCATCTGCGCTGCCTCCCGTTGGTAAGTTGGCAAACGAGGCTGCACAAGCAGCCCTCCCCTGATTTGGGCGTTGGGCCCGAGGGTTGGAGAAGGAGGAGGGTGGCTGTGGTGCGGTGAGGGATGCTCCCTGGTGTTTCAGAGAGCCACTCCATAACACTTTCCTCATGAGCGCTCCTCCGGAGGGCTGCTGGAACGTCTCGTAGCCATCTGGGGAGAAGTGGAGCGTGGCAGGGAGCAGCTGGACGCTTACAGCTGCTATTTAAGCCCTGGCAGCAGAGCTCCATATCAGTCAGTCAGCAGGAAATGCAAGGAGCACAGCAGAGCAGAACCTAGCAGAGGAGAACACAGATCTCCTGCTCCACACTCCTGACATGAGCTTGTTCTGTCCTTTAGTCACTAAAATGCAGGGAAGGGGGGAGAGATCCAGCAAAGAGATCCAAATACTAGTGCTGAGTAAAACACACATTCTGTCGAGTCCAATGGTGGAGTCAGCAGCAGAAACATAACAGCTATAACTCATGTCAGACAGGAAGGTTTGTTCCCAGAATGTTGTTTTGGTTTGTTCCAATTTAAATTGCAAAAATTTGTACTTGACAAAATTATGTTTATATAAGAAAAAAGAAAAAAATGAAGCCAGTTCAGTGAGTGTCATATCTACTATATAATATTCTGGCGGTTTGATAGCTTAAGGAAATTACTTTATATAAATATTGTGCTAAGAGGAGAATGCAATAACAAAGCCAGGAACGTGTCATACCTTATCTTAAATTTAAGATGCGACATGTGGTTTGTGAAGCATTGTACATGAGATGTTATCTTTGAGCAAAGACAAGTGTGGACAGGGTCTAGTCAGATAAAGTGAGGTAGGTCGCATTACACTCTGGGAATCTGCCTCCGCTTACAGCAGCACTTCGCTACAAGTAAACACTCTCGAGTAGTTCAATGAAAGCAAATACAGACGGCTGAAAGTTGACGACTTACAGACTTCACCCATATTCAGCATGCACTCACTCACATCCAGAGTGATAAAACACTTTCATTTTTGGAACTGCAAGTACTGCAACCGTGTAATTCTAGTCCTCTTAAGTTGGAAATCAGAGTGAGCACGCCTTCATTAAAAAGTCCCGATTACAGTCATTCAAATTATCAATCAAATCACTGTGACATGCTCGCAATTTTCTCAGATTCATTTTAGTTATTTCATCTTTTTGCACATCTTTGACAAAAGAAAAGTAAGAATTTGCACTGGCAAAGTTGTATTCAAAATATAAAAATTTAATTTGCAAGCAGTGGATTGAGCAAAACACAAACATTTCAGGTCATCAATGCGAAAAAATAAAAAATAAAAAAAATACACCAGAAACAAACAAACCAACAACTAATAATCCATTCCTTACCAAGTCATCTCAAACCATTGCCCTAATCAGAATATTCACACTGATCGAGGTATGCGTATGTACGTGAACACACTGAGGAGGAATTTGCAAACTCAAAGTCTATGACACATATTGTGGGAGGATTAATATATTGTGGAATGTCTGCTCAGATGACGACCAAGAAAATGCTAGCTCACAACATGTTTGTGCGAACAGGATCCAAAGCTCGGTGCACAAGCACACGTAATATTTGGAAAATAAATTATTTTGCAGTACGCGTGCCGACAGTCTAGCTTGAAATGTGCCTGACAGCACTGAGAGACTTGCAGACGAGACACACATGCACAGAAAGTAGATGAGCTCTCAGTCACAGAGACAGAGGCAGAGAAATGTGCACTAACAATCAACAACAACAAAAAAAAAAAAAGAGAAAAGAACTGGATTCTCAGTAAATGTCGATTGGCCACCAGAGACTGCATGGGAGGTTTTCTCACAAAGCTGTACAAGTCTTGATTCTTGTGTGGATCCCAGGAGCTCAGCCCCCTCATGTGAGGCAACGGAGAAAAAAAAAACGCTTGTCAGGAGAGCATTAATTAAAGTGTTAAAGGTAAAAGAAGTATTGACTTCCTCTCTTCTGCAACCTCCCCAACCACTAGCAGCCAGCAAACCCCACTGCCCCCCGAGGTAAAGTCTTCTACTAGCTCAGGCCCGGGAGCTAACTGGAAAAAAAGCCCCACTAAGACCAATTAAGGCCTTCACTAGGAGACTGAAAGGAAGACAAATGGAGGCAGAAGGCCCGATTACAAGAAACCTTTGTACAGATGTAAAGCAATTAGAGCGGTCTCAGGGGCCAGACAGTGCGGTACCTGTGAGTCATGGATCCTACAGCCAGTCGAAAGTTGGAACAATCCCTCTTTTCTGTTTAGGGCCCCAGTCAGCCTGTGTATTAGTGTCATATATCAGCCGATAGGCCTGGTATTGGTTTCTCTAGTGCAGGGAAGAGGCAGTAGTCTGCCAAAGAGGACCACTCCACCCTCCATTATCCGTCTGTTGGGAGAACAGGGGCTCTATTATCCATTCAGGCGGGGCCTTTTCGATAAAACAAGGGCAGATAGGAAGTGTGGAAGCTCTCAGGTGTCTCCTTCCACCAGGGAAGTTTGTCGGAGAGGTCATTCTGATAAAAGCTGGGGTAATTATACTGCACAGCACCACCGATTACCAGTCAGAGCACATTTAACCAGGGTGGCACTGTGACCTCTACATCTAAATGGAGTGGCAGCAAATCCACACTGAGGCAGGCTCAATATTAAGACCATCAATGTAAAAATCTATACGGAATATTCTATATGATTCCAAGCAAGGAGAAAAATCCCCACTCGTTAAGAGGATTTATTTGCCTAATGACTAGTGTCATCATTTCATTTCATTATTTAATTTATTTCACATCATATTCTTCAACAAATGCAACATGCAGTCACTGTCACTGTTGCTGTGTGTCTCTACTTATCTACGTCTGTCATTGGCAGTCACAACAAAGAACAGACAGGGTCAAAATCTGCAGAGTAACAAATTGATTGCTAATGGAAATTTATGTCCAGTGGTCCCATCTACAATTAACTAAAGCAAAAACCCTTCTCGTGACCTGAGATTATGAAATAATTTTGACAAATGGAGGCCTGGTCTATAATGACCTTTTTCCCTTCCTCCAAGACGTGGCTAGCTGCAGCCCTCATTATTTATGGGTGGCTTTAAAAAGCAGGTATAGGAGAATGAATGTGCGGCTGTCAGTGTGTGTAATGGGGCTAATAATGGTGTCCTGTGCACTGCATAATGAACCCCACCCCCATAGAAAAGCTATCTCCCCTTCTCTGCCGGTTTGACGAGCAGCACACTCTTCCTGCTTTAAAATCCTCAGTCTGCAAGTGGCAGTGTGGCCCGTGCAAACTCAAGAAGCAGAGCCAGACCTAGTAAAGACATCTTTGGGAAAAAGTCTATTGCAGCTGTTTCAGCTATTTGTCTGCACCCTCATTTGCAGATACTTAACACTTACCATCAAACTAACACAAATAGATTTCCTGCCTGCTAAATGTTATTTCTAAAAGTGATTTAGAGGGATTCAAAAGAGACTGCTTTGTCTAATTTAACTATAATGTAATTTTAACCACATAAAAACAGCTCTGGGAAAACCTGGCTGTCATTAAGTGCAAATCCCATAAATGTGACTATGTACTGCATAATAAAATATATGTGTGATTGCTCAGAATTGCCAGTGCAGTAAATCTGCACAGCAGTGCCTAGCTTGATTTGGGAGCTGAAGAAAACCATTTGACTTCACAGTTCAAGCTTGATGAAGTCCCAGGATGCTGCTGGTTAAAGACTTAAGCAGATGGCCAAATACTTGGCGCAAGAAAAGAGCTGCTCTGAATATTTTTTGGCAAATCTACAGGCATATGGCAAAAGTTCATGCCAAACACTCCATTTCACAAAAAAGACCCAGCCCGCGGGAAAGCAAAAGCATATTAGGAAAGAAATAATAAGAGACAGAGAAATGAGAGAATGACAGAAAGATGTTAAAATGCCAGAAATATGATACTGTTTGGTCTGTACACATCTAATTTACTGTGGGCCCATCCAGATCTTCTCAGTCTTAAATAATCACTGTCATAATAAGATGGAGTGGAAGAGATAAACAGGGTTCTGCTTTAGATCAGGATAGAATCTAAAGCTCAGAGAGGCCGAGTCAGGGAGAACGTGCCCTCGGCACTCTGGGAAAATCAGACTTTACTATCCTGGATTGGCCAGTGCTCACATCCTTTCGTCTGCGGCCAAAAGATTAGGTGCAAGGACATTTTGTGGTGAGTGGATACACATTTAAGATCTGAGGAGATCACTCGCGGGATTTGGTATCAATAAAGACACAGATAGCACAAGACTAAAATCCACAAGGCAGAAAATCAAATAAAAAGCTCATATCCTGTGTAACCCCACCCAGTATAACACTAAGGCATCAACTATATGATCCTGGATTCTGTTGTCTAAGAGTTTGTATAAATAAGAAAGTCACGTGCACTTCAAGAACAAAGACACACTGAGGAAAAATGGAAGAGCTGAGAGCTTGGAGCTCAGTAACCACTGGAAGACAAAGGATGATTGGCAGCAGACGCAACATAAGTGGGAGGAATATCTCTCTCAAGGGCTTGAAAGGCAGAGAGAGTATCAATCATTCTGCTAGAGAAGGTGCTTCCAACAATACAATCCTCAATCACTTGCTTTTGTTCTACTTGTGGTCCTCCTGCATTGTGTTGCACAACACACGTTTGTTTTGATCTGGGACAACTGACTCAACCATCACAGCACTGTCAACGAAATACACCACTTTTTCATCTCTTATTCATGTAGATCCTTGAAAATGTCATTGTCAAAATATGAGCTCTATCAAAAATGGATTGACATTCATTCAAGTCCTGTTCTGAAGATGCACTTTGTTTTAAGGCTGAATTATTGGTGGCTGAATGAATTCAGGATAACAGGAAACAATGATTTTTGTCTTCCTCCTTTTAAGATCGTGCCTCTTGCTTTAACTAGTGTTTATTGTAAGAAAGACAGTAATTTCACTTGTAGCTAAATAAGCAGTACTGTAATCTTTGAGAAATGCAAAATGACATTTAAAATAATAATAGCTAACAAATGCTGCCTTTTATTTGCAAAAAGCTCATAAAACAGGAATAGTACCTGAAGAAAAAATGTCTGTGAACCTGACATGAAAGTGAGGCCAAGGACGCCGTATCCCAAGCGTTAGATTGCTTTCACATCAGATGATTAGCCTCATCCATGCTAATTACAGTGAATGGAAACTAATTAAGAGGAACTACGTGTCAGCTAATGAGGATTTGGGGCTGTGTCCATCTTATAACATCATTTGCACTGCACTACCCGCCGGCTACTTCTACTCTCCTTTAAAACATCTTCTCTAACTCAGAGCACCACAGATGCCTTTTATATTCAAACCGAGCAGATGAAACCACCATTTGTGTGTCAGTCACAAACTTGCAGTAATAGGATGAGCAATTAAAACCTCAGTTAGAAGAACAGGGGGAACGTCTATTACAACGGCTACACAGCGAAGAGTTTTCCTTGAAATCAAGAGAGCATTGAATCGAGGCATTGTGTTTAGGTACAGATAGTTCCCTTCTGCAAAATATCCCTTCAGTTCTCCCACTTTCCTCTGTGGTATGTCCTAATGATGTGCATACTGCTGGCGTGAAGTTAATAAGCAGCTGAAGCAGGACGGGGAAACTCTGGAAAAAGCACGCCAATTACCTCAGTGGCGGTTCTTCATGCCAGGTCTGCCTCCACCTGCCTCCACCTGACAGTGCCTGAAGGTGGGAGGGGGAGGTCGTCCAGGGCAGGACCCCCTGACTTAAAACTGCTGAGCTGTTGCGTCTGGTTCCATCTGGCTTGATTGGCGCTTTCCTCTTCCAGGCACACAGGAAGGTAATTAGGCCAGGAGGACATGGCTAATGCTGGCTGCTCAGCAACAGTCAAGCCAGGGACCCCTTCCAGAAACTACTGCCACGCTGACCTGACTGACGGGGCTGTGAACCCTCACTGAGACGTCTCTAATGACAGCACTTACTGTAGGACCAACTGTAAACTCTGAGGATGAACATCAGCTTGTCCGAGTGGCAGTTTGTTGCCTCAGTGTTTAGTGCTAATGACTGAATAAACCGAAAGGAAGTCTTTGAAATATGGTGTCATCATGTGGGACGTTATAAAGCTAGCTTATTAGCGATGCTGATATAAAGCTACAGCTTGACAAATTCCCTCTTCTAGATTAATCCCTATCTAATACCATTAATCTGAAAGCAAGCATGCTGTTCCTCTTCAGCCAGAGCCAGTCCTTGACGTTTTCATTACAGCGGCAGTTGCGTAGCCAGCTGCAGGTTTAATTCCCAGGTATTTAACGCCTCATCTCAGTTTCTCTCTGTTTGGGTGGCAAATACACCTCAGCAAATTCACTTTGCATTTTGAATACATGAATGGGGCTGCTTGATGTCAATCATGAGGCAGGCAGCAGCGAGCCATGAGTGCAGTACACCAGGCCGAAGACGCTTGTGTACTGTACATACAAAGTCGCGCGTACCTAGGATCTGCCTGGCTTCACAATGGAGCTCAGGCTTATAATTAGCCACACGAGCTGCAATCAGAGCCCAATGACAATACTTCTCTGATGGCTTGTTTTCCTAACCTCTGTGAGACCTCAGGCAGAGGTCCACTTACCCCGTCAGAACCAGCCCACCGCTGAAATCAAAACACTGAAATCACTCCATTCCACTGCAGCGCCACTGATTAAATGTGCAGAGTGTAGAGTGCAATTTGCTAAATTACAAGTATTTTGCACATGTAAATATAGTTTAATTACAGCAATTAAAGAAGATTATGGGAGATTGGCAGATGGGGAATGTAATGTTGTTTTAATTAGAGTTTGAATGCACTGTAACACAAACAGAATGTTAACCCCCTCAGAACAGAATGGGCTGTTAGGCCCTGACAAATTGTATCCTGATGCAGCTTTCTCAAAGCTTATAATCACCTGCAGCTACAATGTGTGCGTAACCAAAAGAAAGAGAGGCTGAGAATAACACAGACAGAGAAAATCGTGGCTGGGAGATGGAAAAAGTGAGAGGCATAGAAGAGCGGCTTGCAGAGACAATGAAAAACAGATGTAATGTTCCTTGACCATGCTGTTGTAGGAGTAGCAAACTGAATTAGGATGACAAGTAAAAATATTTTGACAACAGTTAATATGGCATTAGAGGCAATTAAATCAGATTTGGACCCTGAGATCAATCACAGAAAATTAGAAACAGCTCATGTTCCTGGATACGAAGATCCTCGGAAATTAAGACTAACAAAAGGTCTTGGAGCAACATCAAAGCTCAGCCAGGAAGAAGAATGAACGAAGCTGACATGGAGTTAAAGAAAAAAGAAATCCTGACCACAAATAAAAGGATACAAGGATCAAAAGGCTTTGCTGAAATTACCATAGATTACAAAGGTGGGCCAATGTAATGCTGTTTAAAGTAAACACCTTCACATCTAGCAATTACAATAAGAACCATGTGAACCTAGAGAGAAAAACACATGCTCAGCTCAATCACACACATCAGGTGACTGTGGCGAATGTTTGTGTATCTCACTCTAAGGGATTTTGGGGTCATGTGCCCTGGATCGAGAAAAATCCCCTCTCAGGATCTATATAGCTGTGTAGCAACATTTAATACATTCCAGTCAATAGCCTATTAGAAATTCTAATTGAAAGTTCAATGCCCTTACTTTAGAGCTTGCAATAAAGATTGCCTTTAGAAAGCCATTTAAAGGCTTAATCTCTTTATCATGCAGTATTTGGAAACCTAACTTTGTTCTTGTTAAGCAGATCAATTGCATTAATTTACAAAACGGGGGAAAATGTCACCCTTCATCCTTTAAATCTCAGCTGGGTAAAGGAGGCGCATTAAAGAGAGGCACCACTGCTTTCCCCCTATATCAATAGAAATAGGTGTCATAGGAGACATGACCTACAAATTTTAATTACCACATGAAATATTCAGCCTCTGAGATGAATCGCGACATCCAGAGAGCAAGCTGTCTCTGCCAGTTAACCCTTTCAGGAACAACTTAACATTTTCACACAGACATAGATGCACACACGGGTAATACAGTGTCCTCAAAAGCATCTACACAAAGATGTGCCAAAATGAAACTGAGCACAGTCATGCTTACATGCTCTCTATGAGGAAAAGGTGAGCCTATGTGTGATGATGGTGCCTGGTGATGGGTCAGGTTTGTATTATTGAGTGAATTCTCTTAAGAAATGATGTCGTGGAAGGTGTTCTGTAATGCAAAACCAAAAGTCTCTGTAAACCCAAGTTTTCCAATTCAAGAATTTTAGTATTGCAGCCTAAATGAATATCATGGGTTCAATCCCAAAGCTAATGTGTGTATCCATGTTGATGTGACCTTGAATGAGATACTAAAATGTGCATCAACAGTATGCCCTCCGGCTCTTTATACATCAATCATGAGCAAAACACTGAATTCAGAATTAGGACGAAAGCTGTTTGGCATGTTTAACTCAATTCACATACAAAATCAGATGTACCAGTTGTACCCAGAGCAGAAATGTATTAGTAAGACGTGGTATGCTTTTCTCATCAACCTGGATGTGCTAGATATCTGTACTTTTTGCAGGTTTGTCCCGACCTCCTGGAAGCCATACTGTAAGCTCATACTGTTTCCAAATATCCTTAAGAAACAGGTCACACACGAGCTGCTACACTGATGAATATGATCCATCATTTTAAATGAGACAGCTGTGGTAATTCTTCCGAATATGACGTTACAACACACCTAATTGTTACATTTCTAATGGGGACAGTTTTACTTTTTCCATTTGGCTGTATTGGAATGTTTGTCTGATAGCAGTAAAGTTACAGCTAGATGGATATGTGAAGTGACCTCTTGACTTAAGAATGTGTTTCTACTGAGCGAGAGTACTTTCTTCTCCAATTGAAAATCGCACTGTGAGAATACCAGTTGTATGAAATGTAATTTCTAGCCAACCCTACTCCAGTTCAAAAACAGAGGTAAGTACATCTGAAACATTTACTTGAAAGCCAGTTCAATTAGATTGGATATCAATAGATTTACCAGCACATGCTCACATCTTAAAGAGTCAATAGGTCGATTGCCAATGACTCCAAAAACAATGTATCAGACCATTTCCAAAACCACATATATTGTCATCGGAGAGTACTAGTGGCAGGGTGGCCATTCTTACCAGGACCTGACTGGATCTATGTTGTTCTGGAACTTCATTGCCGTGTGGTTAATGTGAAACAGCTGCAGTTTGGTTGGGCTCAGTCAATTAAACTACTTGGTTAGATTTAGGGTTAAACTAAGTATGTTGGCTTTGTAATGTAATGTGTTCTTGTGATGTAACAGACACGAAACTGATGTTACTTAAACTTCCTTTTGGTTTTACTCCAAATGCAACAGTTGACAGCCGATTGTTTATCATGTTAGCACGAACAATGCATTTCCATTTCAAAAAAGAAAAAGCTGCCTTACACATCTCCATTAAAACTAATGGCAGTGCTTTGCATTGACAGATCTATACTGCCCTTTGCTAGCTAACGGTGAAATGCGATACACCACTACATTTCACAATGTGCGATTTGTTTTTATTTAGGCTTTCAGACCCCTCCATAGAAATCGCCCCTGAGTGCTGGGCATTATTTAAACCGTGAACTCCCACATTATTTCACGGTACCTTACCTTGACTCCGTGTTCATTTCATTTCAAAGACATAATAGCTTTTAACAGTTCAGTGCACCTCCATTGTGCGGCTCTTGTTCTGCATGTGCATCAGGGACAGTTCTACGGTTAGCCAGTAATAATTAATCAAAAGCCAGAGAGAGGGACAAGGCTCCGAGGAGATGATCTACATTTCATGTGTGTGAGGTCACTGTATCCATGTCAAGATGCTTCAATGAACAGGGACCCTCCTCAATAACGGTTATTGACTGTCTCATTGTTGAATATGGAAAAGGAGGAGGGGAAGACTAATCTCAGTTTTAAAGCTTGGCACAGCATTATAGCATGATGTCACCCATGGGACTATTGCTGGCATTGTTTACATTTAGCACTCTGAAATGAATAAAGCTTTCATGCGCTCATGTTTGTTTATGTTTGTAAGGTTTGGCTACGTGAGACCTAAATGTGATGCCTTACTATACTCTGAGGCAGTATACACCGTAGGGCTTGTGTTTAAAAGGACTTAAAATAAATTTCACAATGAGATTATCTTCCAATGCAAAACCTGATAGCCCTCTCATCTCATCAGCACATGTATGCAATCTAAGGCTCTGGGACAGTTGTCAGCCCTGTCAGGGATCAAACCATGTTCTCCTGTAAACTATGAAAACTGCAGAGAAGCATCAAGCCACATTTGGTTTGCTTGTGGCGTCAGTCCAGTCGGTCAGTGCCGCTGAATAATTCATACCGCATATAAAAATGGACACGTTTGAGGGCACCAACTGGGAACATAATCCCAAACTTCTCTACGCCACTAGGTCCTACGCTTTCCACAGATTTAAAGTCATCTGGGCCTCTTCAGTGGGCCCTGGCCACTTGTGAGGAGCTCCCACCAGGGTGCCGTCACTGTGGCTTTCAACTCTCCTCTTTTTCGTATGATCATGTGAGAATGAGAGACAGATCACAGGGCAGGACAAAAAAGCCATTCAGCAGTCGGTGGGTTAAGGAAACTTTAACATCCAAAGTCTTTAAATTGTCACATAAGTCAGTGGCTTTCAGACAAATTGAACAAAATGGACCCTTTCAGGAGCCCCAGTGAAGTAGCATGTCAGCTCTGGGCACAAAGGGGGCCCCTGCTAGAGAGAGCCTGAATGGCAGCATTATCCTCCCCGTGGCTGCCCTGTCTAAAGGCCCATTTCACATCTACCGCCACCTGCTATTAGCTTTCTTACAGTTCTTATGAGAGGCTGCTGATGGATTCCATTGCTTTAACAAAAAACTAAACAGGCGTGGTAATGCTGATTGAAGACAAAAACCCGTCATCCTTCCCAACCTCTGCTCCGCTTTCTCCTGATCGACAACCGTTACAGCAATTTGCCTTGTGAGCGTGAGGGAGAGAAATGTGAGAGCCCAAAGCATGCAGTCACTGGGGAACAAATCAAATTTTCCTTTCAAATCCGCCTTTTGCTTCAACCACAATGTTGATTCCTAGGCAGTCACCTCACACAAAGGATGAAGGATTGTGACTATGGCATGTGTGCATGTATAGAGAGGAGTACATACAGACTAGGTCTTTAAAAATGCTGAATCTAGTCTTCAAAAGCAAGTGAATAGTAGATTTAATAGCATAGTAAAGTTCAAGGATGAGAACATTTTGTAAAATAAAAAAGCCCATACGATCAGCATATTTTATGCTAATGTTGCAGCCCCTTACTTGCAGATAAATAAAGATGCAAGTCTTAGATTCTTTAATGTTCCACAACAGCTTCTTAACCACTTTACCCGACATAGAGAACAGCTCTGTTGGTATTTCAAGCCAAGCACGAGCTGGAGCATGTCACTACTAAGCAAAAACAAAGCAAGCAAAGATACCCAAAACATCATCTTACATCACTAGCTGTGTCTGAAAGCAAAGCATACTTTATGTATTTGGCTTTGAAGCAGATCCTGGTCTTATTCAGCACGACAACAAAGGGACATCCATTGACCACCGTTTTACGCACCACTCAAGTCTCTGCTAAAACAACTACAGACTTTTCATAATGAGGGTAGTAGGATGCAAGAGTGTAATATTTGTGGTGTACTGATACTCATGCTGTACCACAGTACATCACCTTTTGACAAAAAATTGTACCACTGTAATTGCATTTTGAATGAAATTCATAATTCACAATTACAAGTGTTGCTGTACAGACAAACTGTTCATCTCAATTTGTTCATACCTCCAAGACACAAGACAGAAAGAGATGCCAAAGTCATATGCCATTTTAAATTGATTTTATGCATTTATTCTTTTTAACTGCAAGGGTTATAGGAAGCAAATGTTTTGGGTTAATATGCTTTGAATGCAAGCTTTGTGTTATCAAGAATAAATGTTCACTTCCTAGGAAGGCATAGGCTATACTCCCAGCTATGAGTATTAACATAGAATGATGAGACTGCTGCATCATAGCTCACTGTGCATTTTACTGAAAATAAGCCACACCCACTGGCAAATCACAGTAAAATGTTTTCCATGGACTAAGTGTAGATAATTTTTCCACAACACAATATTATGAGCCATTAAGATTTAAGTTTAAACTGGTCTTCCATCTTGTGGCTACCCATGAGGTCTATGATGTCTCAAATTATTCTTTTCCTAACTCAAGGTGATTTCTTGGTCCTAACAAGGGCCCCTTCATGGCTTTTTAATGTGATTATGCGGCTGCATGTAGCATAGTGGACCTTTCTTCCTCCCCCAGTCCTCCCATCAGACACCAGCTAATTGAATCCCCGGCTAAATTAAAAAAAATTAGTCATGTGCGTAATGGAAATGATTTATCATGTCCACTTAACCAAAACGGATTTTGAAAACATTAAGCATCTCCAGTTGACTCAAGCTTGTTTTTAGGCACTTACTAATGCTCTCCCTGGAAAAGATACACATATTGAAAATATGACGGTGGGTAATGAAAACTGCATGGATGGAAAACTGGAACTACAGGATTAATTAGTGAAGAGAGGAATGTATGTACAATTGAAAGAAATAAACAGACACACAGCCAGGAGTTGGTATGTCCTTTCCACCTGCTAGTCAGTATATTATTTATTTGATAAATACATGTGTTGCCAGAAGATGTTCTATATTTTTGATGTTTGATATGGAGTGGTATCTGGTAATCCCAAGTGTAATGGACCAAATCTTTGTCATGACACAGAAATAAAAACATTGGCTCTCCCAGCACTGATAACAGAATATCAGTCAAAAATTGAGAATGTGTACCTTATCAAAGCCAAAGCGTACACTATCATTTACTTCATGGCCGTGGCAAAACATTTACAGCTGTCATGGTCAATGTTCAGTTCTCAGAATTCTTGAGAAATTCCACATTGATGGCTAGCGGGAATTCAGCAGCATGTCAAAACAAATCCCCAGCATGGCCGTCTCCTGGCCTGCTCTGCCCAGGAGGCAGGCTGTTCATGCGAATCACCCTCACCGTGACAGCACAGCTCAGCGATGAACAGGGGATGAAAGGGGGTCCTTATCTAGCAGGAATCACTCCCTGGCCATCAGGGCCATGGGACCTACTTTCAACTTCAAACCACGGAGATCAAGGTCCAGCCATGGGCCATGCACACAGAGGCTGTTCTTTAGGTGTGGGGGGTGTGGTGAGGAGCAGTGAGTTTTCACCTGGTCGATCCTCCAGACATTTTCTTAAAAGCTCATCTCTAGAACTGCACAGTGCTTCTCCAGGCTGACATGACTCCCAAAGTCAAAGGTCAGGCAGCATATTGAGGACATGCTAATAAACAGAGAATGATGGAAAAGATGCGTTTCAGTGGCTCACTGTATTAGAAGTGGTCTGGCTTCCACTCATTTCTCTATCAAAGGCTTTTATCCTTTCAACTGTGTGTGAGGGCTGTGGTACACAAGGGGCTGTATCCATGGAAAAGGCAGCACAGTAGACAAGAATTATTCAATGACCCTCAAGAGTCAGAGGGCTGGAGGAGTTAACCTTACATCCAGCTCAATTCCCCTGAATAAAAGAAAAAAAATAATCCAGGGAGTGGGTGATAAATCTCTCCTCTCTGGCTCTTGTCTGTGGCTATGAATTAGGCTGACACCCAGGCCACAAGGGGAGGCCAAGTTGATGTGAACCACGTCCTGTGCCACTTTGTGGGGGCAAGTACTGGCAAAAGGATGAAGCAGAAACAAGTGTCTCAATATCCTCTCAAATGTACAGAAATGGAAAAATCATTGGAGTTCTTGTGGGTGAGACATCACAAACTTAGAGTGTGCTGCACCACCAGAACAACTCGATGTCTCTCTCTACGGACAAAAACCTCAGGGAAGTCCAGTCTTAAGTAACAAGAAATTGCAAGTTAAAATTGCAAGTAATCTGGGTGTGTGGTGTGCATATGTGTAGGCACATGCTGGGGCGAATTTTTCAGCCGTGCTGCATTAGAGCAACAATCACACAAACAGACAGCTGTACTCTCAAGGGAGCCGGCAATCAGGCTGTGCAGAACTGCCTCTGTCCTTCAACAGGCAATTAACACTGAGTCCATTATAGCTCCCAGGGGAGCTACTGGCCAGGGAGGCCGGGAAAGGCATCATCTGAAAGGTCAGCGCCTGGAGAGGAAACAGGAGGGGCAGAGTATGATGGAGGCTGGAGGATGGAAGTGGGGAAGACAGGGAGGAGGGTGTGAGCTGCCTCAGACCAAATGGAGTGTAAAGCAGGAGCTATTTGTCACCCGCAAGCTATTCACTGGGGGAGGCTGCAGTATTTTCCACTGGACAGGAGTATGCGTCAGCAGCAAGGGGTATAAATTAAGAAAACCACCGAGGCTCCTGGTCTAATTGTAGCCCTTCCAAGCATCTTGGGACCCAGCAGATCCACTCCAAGTTCTACAATCAGATCAAGGATGTTTTCCCACAGGTCAGATCTGTCACAACTCATAAATGTTTCAAGACCCTTTCCCCCTGGTTCTTTTGATCCCAGAGTAAGCTGAGGAGAATTTCTTTACACTATGCAATGCAATACCCAGTTCCTCTTTGGGGAATTTACATCCAACATGTGTTCAAGACCCCACTCATTTATATTTTCACACTACTTCTCCAAGAGCGCCACAGGTTTTAATAAGGCAAAAGACATTGAATAGTACGTATTCTTATGATTAACAGAGTTTCAAGTCTTCCCCGTTAGCCAAAAGGAAGGGAAGGACTTAATCTATGACAGGGCACAAAGCTTGGTGATTCCTCTCTTGGCATTTTTGTACAACGTTAAAAACAGAATGAGAAAGAGAAATACAGAGCAGAGCATAAAGACTTGGATAGGATGCAACAAGGAGCTTAACTACTTCACCATCAGGGCACCAGGGAAAATCCATTCTTGGCAGCGGAGATTGCCACCGCTAAGCCTGCATTTTAAAATGTGAATCTGCACTTAGTCTCTGGAAACTCCCCCAAGAGCCGATCATTAAGCAGGTCGTTAAATCAGAAGTTGTGAGGCTTGGAAAAGAAAGAGAAAAAGTAAGTAAATGAAAAAAAAAAATGAATGAGGTAAAAATCGACAGGAGCTATCATATGTTCATAGGGCATGGTGACCATATTATTCATCTGTCCTCATGTGCACTAGGAGGACATTTGAGAGGAGATCTTTTTCCACAGAAGATTTTTAGGAGCTGACGATTTCATCTTCTGAATAATGTACATGCTGCTGTTGCTGCTGGCATAGAAATATGTATTCATTAAATAACATTAAACTCACAATCTATGAATTAAGTAAACACTATTTTATTTGTGCTGAATCTCATCAAGTGTCCCTTTTATATCGTCAATTTATTATGTCTGTCATTGCACTACGATACTACAAGAAAGACACATTTCCTTTGAAAAAATCAGCCTTTATTAATGCTCTCTACACAAGGTTAATTAGACTGCAATATTACCATATAAATATAATATAATTTTACTCAGAAAAGAAAAAAAATGCTAAAAATATTCACATCATGTAAAACCTCTACAAGCACCCACTGTGAGACATAAAGAAATGATTAACAGGACTGGTCTTGAATTGGACTATGTGCTGCTCACATGGTGTTTGAAAGTAGCCTTGGGTAGAGCGTACAGTAGGGGTGTCGAGGAGTAAAACAGGGAGGGAGTCAAAGGTGATATTCAGGAAGGCAAGGTGAAAGAAATTCGTTGAAGGCTTATGGACTCAGAAAGTGCTGAGTCTGATCACATCAATAGAAGATTTCCAAAATAGTTTAGGAGTTGACAAAAAGTTGTGTCTCCATATGTCTTTTGTTTTCTTTTATAGGGCCTTTAAACTGTATAAGCCTCCAGCATTAATCCAAAATTCAGGCCTATACCCTGTCTACAGTTTATGAGAAACTTGAAAACAATATTTAGTGTTTACTTAATACTCAAAGGAATCAGAAGAAGCTGTGTGAACCAAGCTTCTTTAAGCTAGTTAGCAGCCTTGAGCTTGAACTCTGAGGCTGTCTTTGAATATTTCAAACTGTACTTCAAAAAGCAATTCAAAGGAAAACCCAACATACTCAAATTTCAAAGCTTTGTCAGTTTGTCAGTCAAACAAGAAACAACACCTACTGCCAAACTATATAGCACCATAATTTATATTTCTGTCTGCTCCTTCATTTGAATGGAAGTGCTCCACTGGTGTACAATAACTCATTTGGCAAAAAAGTTGAACCTTGCTCACTGTGTTTGCTTGCCACGTGATATCATCTGGCAAGGTGCTGCACTGGCTAATCAAATACATGCAAGCTCACTTTCCTTGATAATATATTTCTTATGTAAATTATGTTTTTCTACGTTTCGCTCACAATTTTAAGACATGGACTTGTTATCAGCACCTGGAGCAACACACCAACACAGCTCGTTGTACTGATATATATTTTTTGAATGTGGGGCTGTTCTAACGCCCACTTACAGATGGAAAATAATGTTACTTCTAAACACCATCTCAGCTCATATTTGGAAGTTGTGGTGTCACAAGACAGTAGCTGTGTAAGTCAGAGATTTATTACCAACCCTTCACTTTGTTTTCCCCTCACTACATAAGAACTATGCACGTCTCTAAACCCAACCGTCATATACTGAGTAGAATTGTATCTCAGTTTATTATACTGTACATTGTAACGCAGGAGCTAGTTGTGGGCCATCTATTAAGTGGCTGTTGGGGGGACCAGATAGTTGTTAAAAAGAAATATGTGCCATAACTTTATTTGCTTTGTTTTCCCCTCAAGTCAGATGTTTTTAACTGCAAAAGTTATAGCAAACATCTGTCACTAGAAAACAGCTGAAAATTCATCCTCCATGCAACATTGCCATCCGCCTGTACTATTGTTTATGTTTATTGCCATGCTGTGTTTACAGCTGCCTCATGATGCTTTGTGATAAAATTTTACTCTTCAAATAAATACAATGGCATTGAAAAAGTTTTACAGCTAAGCAGTACAATGTGGACAGTTATGCAAGGCAATACAGACGAGACGTGGAAAATGTAAACTACTTCTCTATCAGGTGTTTTGCTTAATGTAGGGAAGTCCTGAAACCTCAATCACAATTTCTGAATTCTCACCACTGAAGTGATGTACAGGCAAATATTCTTTACAGGAGCAAATACTTGGTTTCACAGTGCTTAAACTATATGAAGAGAATTTTGACTGTAACAAAAGCTATGACACAACAATTATACAGTTTCTGAACTGCATAAAGCTGAAATTGGAAAGACAAGATGCTAAGAGATCAAAAGCCACAAATA
This sequence comes from Haemulon aurolineatum, assembly GCA_038406115.1. Lineage (NCBI taxonomy): Eukaryota > Metazoa > Chordata > Actinopteri > Lutjaniformes > Haemulidae > Haemulon > Haemulon aurolineatum. The sequence goes on from JBCAUF010000028.1 coordinate 25,914,176, forward strand.
GTGATATCAACACCCTGCTTTCAACAAGTCTGCCTTTGTCAACACCACCTTAGTATCTCTGTAAATTGGTTTAAATTACTTGCACTAAAATACCTTTGATGAATCTTTGATTACTTTGGTCATCACAATTGTATATACTGAGTTTAAACAGACAACGCCAAGAAGTGGTGTTCAGAGATAAATCTACAAAACTATACGGTATTAAATGTTGTTACATGAACAAGAGCTATGTTTCTCTCCATTATACACTCTTAGCTCATTATTACATTCTTAAGACTAAGTCTAAAGCCTAAGTCTTAAGTTTTTACTATACTAAGACGTTCTTAGTTTGTTTATTAGCTCATGTCGGCTTTCAAGAAGTCACTACTCTGAAGAACATCATAGTTGTTTCTAAAGCCCTGAGCTCTAAAACACAAAGCAGTGCACTGTACTTATTCATTCATATGCACATCTCAACCACTGCCAGTGTCACAGACATGCACAGTTGAGTAGACACAGACAAAATTCATGCTTCCCATTAAGTATCCAAATGGAGCCATCTTTATATTTTGTCCCTAACCATTAGTGGCAGACACACATACAAAACAATCTAATGGAACTTGTCTGACATGGAGTGAACTACTTTGACTACTTCTTGCACCACTTTGCGGCTTCCTCTCCGTTTGTCTCCCTGATCTGTCACTGGCTAAGAAGACACGGCAGGATATGGCTGAAAAGCTTTTAGGTAAATGTTACTTATCTCCATTCTCAGCGTTGACCCCACTGCAACCTGAACAACCTCAAGGTTGCCATCCTCTCTTAATGCCTGGGACTGTTGTACAGTCTATGTTCACAAAGCACGTTTACTTGTAAATTCAATACCACACCCCCGCATTGAGCTCACTTGTTTCTGACCCCCATTTGACCCTGTAAAGGGGAATGTTTTCTGTGTATGAGTCCAGCTGAATTAATCCATTTATCGCTGTGTTAGGGCCTTGAAAGCACTGACATAATTGCTTCAAAAGCTTTGATCGAATGGATTTAAGTAATTAAACAAATGTTGCCAGCTGGAACTTTATAACCCCCAGCCCACTCAATACATTTTGGCCCAGGGAGGAAGAGCGAAAGCGGGCGGAGAGGCTGTGATTATCAGAGTGAAGCGTGCAGGTCCATTTTTACTGACAAGTGCAAAATCTTTAATCTTTTTTAAAGCTGGTCGACAGCAACTTATTTCCAGATCAATCCTCGCTGGCTAAATGCTTGGTGCCTGGGCCATCGACATGTAAACCCCTGAGGAGGGAGACAGTGAGGCACTCCATCGCTCAAACAGGACAGGTATGAACCCGAGCCAAGAGGCAGGGAAGATCATTGTGACACATTGATGTGAGAGATGGCAAACAGTGACAACCATCTTGGGTTTCACTAGCTGCTGTGTCGTTGAAAAGGACTCCTTAACCTTACGTAGTGGAGGCAGGCCTGAGAGCATCAGCTTATTTTTTTGGGGGAAAAAAAAAAAAGTCAAGCAAGGCCCACAACATGCTGCTTAGCTTCTAAACACCACTAACAACCACAGAGGTGCATTGATTATACGTGGGCATGAGGAGAATGAGCGCACGGGATCAATGGAGTGGATCAATGGAATCAGTGAATGAATGGACAAACAAATGAGTGTGTGGGTGTGTAAATTAGTACGTACCAGCCAAGAAAAATTAGAAACAAGCAAAGGGAGTGAAAGGACAAAGTGCTGAGGGTGTGATGAAATGAGCAGGTGATGAAGACAAAGAGTTAATCAATGAACTCATGAAAATGTATTAACGATGAGTGAAGGAAGGCATGTAGAACTGAGCAGAGATTAATAATATTATTAGTATGTCATTAGCCAAGTGATTAAAAACAGCATGAGCATTGGTCCAGAACTAATTAAATTTACAGTATCTCATGCCTATCAATGTATGGAGGCTTGTGGATTATAAAAACAATTGCAATCAAATGGACTGATGTTGATCAGTTTCACCTGGACTCAAATACAGTATATACAAATGACCATATCCAAAATATATAACAGCATATTAAACTGCACGCTGAATGGTGAAAGAAGTAGTAATTCACCTTAACATTTAACTTGGTTTTGTTTTGCTATTTTGTTTTATGTTTGATTTCTGCTCGTAATCGTGTTACATGTATGGATGAGATATATAGAAATGTATGTAAGGATCTTGTTGGCATCAAACTATGATATAGCAGATGGTTTGATTATGTACCACATATAGTATTAAGTCCAGTTACTATAAGAGTTAGAAATACAAGTTTACAATTAATTTTATGATTTTATGAAACCTCCAATCTGTCCATTACAAGTCCTGCCAATCGGACTTTGTTTGATCGATACAATAATTAGTTTGTGCTCCAAATTTACACAGTATCCAGAGAAGGGGTTTCACTTTCCACCTCTGTACGATTTTGCAGATGGAACTGACGTCCGTGTTGTGAATGTCGTGGTGTTTACAGTGGGACAATCTTGGGATGGAGCACTGTGCTGTACAGGACAGAGCTGCTAATCCACCCAGTTGGCCAGGATGGCTACATCCCCGTCCAAAACCAACGATATGAGCCCTAAATGCTGGCAGCTCAGTCCAGGGCTGGCTTACGCTGCTGCCACCGTCTGCTGGAGGGCAATGCTTTGCAAAGACAGTCAATATAACACAGTATCCAAAGCAGAAATAGGAATTAGACGGCTTCACTGTGTGTGCACACGTTTCTGATTTTATACTGCAGAATAACATATGTCATCAGAGTCTCATTTGTTTTGTGCAGACCTGCACTGCCTGATCACTGTAAGAGGAACATACAACAAAGCTATAAACTGCATATGACGGCAGACATGGAGAGAACACTGTTTGTGGTAGCAGAGAGCTATTGCCTGTGGTTTCTTTAACAATAAGATGGCCTGGCTTGCACAGTGGAACCTTTTCTCATTTTATGAATTATGACAAACACCCCAGTTGAGTGGTGCATCCCTAACAGTGAAATATGCCCTCTGTCTTTGTCACGGCCGGGTGAGGAATGTGAAATAATGATATAGAATTCATTTCATCTCAACATGCCCCGGCTCTCTCGTACATACATCAGCCACGTCCTACAGCAGGACTTGGAGTTGAGCAAAATAAGACAAGTGGTGAGGCATGGTGGAAAACTACAAGCTGCTATCAGGCACCTGCTCTATACATCTCCCACCCTCCTTTTTTTACGTCCCTCTTCCAGCGCTTGGACCATCATTCTCTCGCCTCATATCCTGTTCACCTTTTCCCGCCGCTGCATGCCTCAACACATCCATCCTCTTTTCCTCCATCTTTCTAGCTCGCTCTCCCTCCGTCCCTCCCACCAAACCCTTCCTCCCTCCCTGTCTCTCTTTCTCCCGGGAGGTGAGCACAATCTCATTAGCCACTGCTGGATGAGGCGTCCTCTCCTCTCAGGTTCAAGGTGATGGAAGATTAGGCCGTTTGGCCCCAACTCATTCTGTATTCACACTGCGTTACTTGCTGCCCGTGAACACCAAATTACATTGAACCTGGGGAGTCTAACTCCATTAATTTTAAATGGAAGATTAATTTAACAATATGCAGCAGATATTTGTTACAAACCCATCATGTAAAAGTGACGTTTGGCTATAAATTTGCGGGAGGCTCAGTCTGGCTGCTGGGGCCCCGGCACAAATAAATCAGAGCCATTTATGGCTAATCTCTATTTTCATGCGTGTATGGACAGACACACATCTTACAGTATGTACATATTGCAGACGCACATGCATTATATGCAGCAGCTCAGAATGAAATTGTTAATGTTTTGCATTAGAGGGATTTATTTGAGTCTTTTTTCTCCAACAGGATGTAGAATTCTGTCATGCCTCTCACGTCTCATGCCCTTGGATTTGGATAATAGGTCACTGCTAGACAGATATACTAGTTATATGCAATAAATGTGACAACTACTGTTTCGTGTTACCACACATTTGGAACTGTACACAGATAATTATGAACATGTGGAGGGCAATTACATTCACTAACTAATGACACAGTATCCTTTGTTTTGCATTCTTTCCTACATAAATAACAGGCTCTGTCACTCTAAGCCGTGCATATATGCTGTACATCTGACTACTTCGGAGCTGCCAAGCACACAGACGCAGAGAAGTGACAAAGACAGAAGGCGGGCATCCATTTCATCTAAAAGACCAATATTCCTTACTGGCAGATGACTGAAGCTCCCCTGGAACGCCACATAAAGCTTACCCAAATGGCCTCGCTGCGGCCTCAACATGTCAGCCTGAGATATGCACATCAGTGCTCTGTGACAGTAACTCCTGATCGTATTACACACCTCAGCAGTGCTCATGTCCCATTACCGCCACCCAGCCCTGCCCGGCTGTGATTACCCCCCCTGCACACACACACATCCGCTGATAGCTATAATATGTAAGTGAAACAGTCATTTTCAAGGGGAGAGGAAGAAGGTGCGGCGGTGGTGGCGAGGGTTGAGGTGGGGGGTGTTGTATTAGAATGGGAGCTGGGTGGTTGCGGGGGTACAATGATTTAATGCTAATCCTCCCAGACGAGGTAAGACTTTGAATTTTAGCTCCAAACGCCGCCACCTCCCACCCTACTCTGTAACCCCCCCACCTCTTGCCAGAAAGCATCCCTCGCCTCAGACTCATCTTTTGGCTCTTTAATGTGAAATTTCTTCGGGGAGCATGCAGGCTAATTAGAGGAATTGATAACCTCACCGCTTATTAACGAGGCCAATACATTTCAAAGTCATTAAAGATAACCATGGCAATAAGTCTGGCTATAAGCATCACTAGGTTTCACAGCCGGCGTGTCGATGTTGTAAAAAGTGGAGACGAGGAGGGGGTAGAGGACAGGGGGGGTTGGTGCGGGGGGGGAGGGGAGGAGCAATTCTTGCTCAGCCAACTGTAAATGCTTGGTTATTGGAATCTTTAAAACAGCCAGTGAGGAGAAAATTACATGACCAAATCTCCCTTTTCCTCCGAGTTAATGAAGAATTAGGGTTCCCATTTGCCGCATTAGATGGTTCACGGGAGGTTTGGGCATCGGGAAAAGTGTGTTTGACAACGGTGTCAATTTAGCCACAGTACAGCTCACAGGCCCATGGCAGAACATCATTCACAACTGTCACAACCGCTTATCTTTCTCATTGTCACCAAACCAACAAAATTCAGGTCAAGAATTTTTTCTCCCCCCACTTGCCTCTCTTCATTACGATTTTCCACACTATGCTGGAGCCAAATGGCTGTGGAGACAGCCAATTGCTTAAGAGCATAAATCTTGACAGATTTTCCGCTACTTTCTGCTACACTGATGTTAAATGCATGCATGAGTCACTGTAAGGCCATTCAAGTAGCTGTCCACATGGGGAATATGTGGATTGATAATCGATTCTGTGATTGGCAATAATGCCGTCCTTTATCATTTCTATTACTGCCGGTCACATCTTGGAGGAGTGGATTTCCAGTGGTGTGTTAGCCCTCACACATTTACAATATAGCTATATTTACTAAGTGCATATCATCACATAGTTAAATGCATACATTATCACAATGAAATGAGGTGTAGTCATTTAAAAAATACCACACAGAAAATCATCCTAACCAGTCCCATGAAGGTGTTCAGCTAAATGCTTGCCCAGGGAGCCCAAAATACATTTCCTGAAAATCAGAAAGGTGGCCAGGCACTATAACAATCACATTACTCACGGCTCTCCAAGTTGGAGCACGCAAGTGTAACAAAGCACAGATTTATGCAGCTGAGAGTGACGTGAAAGCTGTTATGCGCTACATGCTGCTGGGCTCAGTCAGGGGAAGCGATGAGAGCCTGTACTAACACCAGCACAGTTAATGACCCAAGGATCTAACACTACCTTCTTGGTGATGTGGAAAAACCTCAAACTAAAGGAAACGCAAAAAAAAGAGACATTTCATCAGTACACAATTAAGTCAGCTGGTATTAATGTGACACTGCCAAGCTGAATATTATGCAGAAATATTTCCAAGTGAACTGAATGTCAGCAAAATTATCTGTCTGCTAGAAGGAAGGTGCGCCACTTTTTACCCAGCCATATATAAATACACAAATTTTGTGGGCAAAAATCATCTCTGGAGGGAAACAGCAAATAACGAGGTTTCAATAAAGGCTTAATTCGTGAACAAATATGATAAAGCGATGTGATAGCTTTACTAAATGGTACTTTACCTGAAGCCACGAGCTGATGCAGAGGATCCTGCTGTAGTCCTTCTGTATCCTCCCAACTGCAAGTCCTTTGCCACTTCACCAGTTAGCTGCAGTGCTTTTCATTTCCTGCCATTCTAACAGGCTGTAAGAGCAGCACTCAGTGTGTTGTAATTAATCAAAGCAATCAAAAGGAAGGCCTGTCTGGATTGGACATCCACAATGGATAATTAGCCTCATTAGGCAGAGCCACCACAGGGCCTCACTACATTACCTTTACAGAAAGCACTTCCAGTTTGCTTCCATCATCAATTAACTGCATCAAAAAACTAAGGTAAGTCAACATTGTGAAACTGTTTTGTAGCTAAGGAGCAAAATGTTGAGGTACACTTTATGCAGTCAGTCAATTCATCCATTATGGCAACTATCTGATTTGGAGGCTGTTGTTCTTGCTCATCTTGAAAGGGAAAAGATGAGTAGAATACGAAAAGGCAACATTAAAGGAAAAGATGGTATTCAAGGAGAATTATTCATCAAAGGAATCCGTGTAATATTTAGGTAACCACATTTTCTAAAAAATTCACATGGACAGCGCTCTGAGAGATGCAGCAGAGTAAAAGAACACATCCAAATCTAAAACATTTAGATTTTCTTAAAGCTGTCCAAAGATAACTAATGCTATAAACCTGCAGTATACGATAGCATATCATACTTAATGGAACACAAATCCAAAGAGGTGATCTAACTTAATTCTAGACTAGTAATAAATTCACTCTACAGAAGGTACCACAGATGCCAACCAAAAATCATTATTTGCATTTTAGTTGGATACTTATATTACTTGGTGATCATGCCACGGTAAGATTAGAGTTGAATGCTTAATATGACACAATTACTGTTCAATAATGACATTTACAACAAATATGCGATGCAATGTGCAAAAACAAGCAGTAGCTTGTA
>JBCAUF010000028.1:25921607-25938501 GCA_038406115.1 Haemulon aurolineatum
TAATGAGGCTACTAGGAGAGGAAGATAAATAAGAAGATTGAATGCAGAAATAAAATGCTACTTTTTTTTAAATGCTATGAGGAGCCAATATATTATTGCACATCAATAAGCAACCAAGTATAATGATTTTCATACAGAAGAACAACCATGAAGAAACAAAACTTAGTTACACAACTACAAGTTATTCTTGTTGCAAAAAAAAAAAAATTCTATGGAACATCATTGCATAACGTGTTACCAGACAGCCTGTCACCAGATTACTTGGCTAATGCACAATAACTCATTGTCTGTAATAATAATAATAATGAAGCCATTAAAAGCTGTAACTCTGACACTCATGAACATCCGGGGCAATCACAACACAAAGAGTCACTGTACATAATAAATCTCTACTGTAAATCATATGTGGTTTTGAGTAATCCAGCCCCACCTGCCTCCTAATTACCCTGATTCTGACACATACTGGGTGTCAAACAGAATAAGAGAGTTTAACTGTGACGCAGTGGATTAACCACCATGTCAAGCCACAGACCAACACGCAGTGAGCAAACTAATGTTGACAAAGTACATCAGCTCTGCCAGATCAAATCAACATCTGCAGCTCAACTCTGATAAACTGGAAAACAAGATAAAAAGATGCTAGGGTTCCGTTTATGTAATATTTGCACATATTTTAACACATTTTAAAGTATTATATATTTATCATGTGATTCTGTGTGTTAGTTATCAGTTACAGAAAATTGTTGCTGACATTTTGTTCCTATACCTGACAAAGTATTAGTGCACTGTTTCCTACAAAAAGAGCAACTGGTCATCCTGGCATCATCTGCATTGCTGAATTTAATCTTCAACTTTTTACTATAGCGTCATCGAATGAGGAGTTTTAACTTGATTGATGTGCTTCATAAACGTTTGCAGCTGATAATGGGGGGCATACTACATTCCATGAACATGCATATGAGACTGTGTCATATACATTTTAATTGACAAGAACAATATGGGGTGCAGTACAGTATATTGCAGCAGACAGAACTCAATGTTCGCTTCCATCTGAAGTTGCAGGACTGGTGCTGTCACACAATGTGATGCGGTATAAGATAAATGGCACTAAAAGTACACTACACTGCATGCACCTCCAAGTGAATAGAATATGCTGGTGGGAGGGAAGTGCTGTTTTATATTGATTAGATACAGTAAAGCTTGAAGAGCTTGTGTGTGATATTTCCCATGCTGTACAATTCACCCGGTCCCTTAAAGGGCACCTAGTTTAATATATCTGAAAATAGTAGACTGTTTTAAATCAACTGTAGGTAGGATTATTCTAATTTATTATTTAACCTTTAGGTCAGTGCATTTTAATCTCATCAATAACCTATATATGAAGATGTCTATGTTAATGGGTTATGATGATATAAACCAAGTCAAGGACATTTATTCATTAAGTTTTTAATGCTATAGTGCTTATAGCACATTAAAGGAGCTTTTTGCTGGGACTAATATGAAAAAAAAAGGTTTCTCTGATGTCTTTTTCCATTGAGTGCCAATTAGCTGCAATTCAAAATGGCACAGCTTTCCTTTCAAATTGGGGAATAATATGCCTTCCGCCAAAGGTTTGGCCCTAACTGGGTCTCTGGGGGACCCATGGATCTTTCCCCCCATCCATAACTCAACAACACCTTCTGGGACTGGCACTCCACTTTTTTAACCTCCGAGCTCATTATCAGAAGTCTCTAGGGCACACTGCTAACCAGAGACAGGAATTAGGAGTCGCACAGAACACTCGCAACCAGAAATGGATGATACCAGGCAGAGAGATCAGTAGCGCAAGGAGCCCACGGGAATACAGCAACTTGCAGAGTAAGGCACTTTTAATATATATTTAGCATTGCACCTGCTACGTTTTAGCCTGCTGAGGTGCTGTATGGAGGGTGCAGCTCTCCTTTTTGGCAGTCATTTGAAATGATGAAGAGCCCCTGTGCCTCCATGGATTGATGCTATGGCCATCCAAAATTGAGTGGTGGAGCGCAATACCTCCAGTAAGCTGTGCACCTGTGCAAGAATCATCAGGATGTGAGAGTTGGCTTTGAAGTTGCACAATCAAAATGGGTGCTCAGGGACTCTGTACAATTGCTGATTATAGAGAAACATGTGGACTTAGAGCTTTATGAAAAAAGAGAAGTGATCCATTATCATTAAGGTATAGAGACAAGCTGTGGAACAGGCCACTGAAATTAGTGGTACCTGTACTTCAGAGACTGTAGTGGCTGCTGTGGAATTAACTCAATATAGCTGCTTTCACAAGAGGGGCAATCAATACGAGTTGAATATGAGCCTGAAAATAATTAATGGCGCTTCAGAACAGCTTCAAATTATCTATGTTTACTTTCACAGCAAAGCAAGGAAGGGAGAGGTGGCTGCTGTCTTTCTGGAGGCTCAGACACAATGGTCTGATTGTACATGAAACACAAAGTTCTTCAAATATTTCACTCTTATGCAACTTCTCAAAGGTTACCAAGTAGCCTCCCCCTTACAAAACAGCCAAAGCAAGAGCCAAAAACTGGAGGTGGTGATGATTGGTGGGTGTGGGATCATTATGTAGAATGATGAATTATCTCCCACAGCCAGACCCTGACTTGACAGTAAATTAACATTATGAAGCTGTAATGCTGCTATAAAGTACCACGAAAAGGGTTACAATCCAGTTAGCCCAACTTCGGGCCCCAACTAGTGGGGCTGATTATTCCAGTCAATTTTACCATAAACAAACAGCAGATATCCTATTTGTCTCATAGTGACATTCATTTTTCTTTATAGGTCTTGCTCGCTCAATAGACCTGAGCCAATGTCAATATTACAGAACAGAAATAAATGGAAACTAAAGCAAGTCTAAGTGTGCGGAACTTCACTGTGATTTCTAAAGGAAACTTTTTCAGCGTTCATACAATACCTTTATGTTAGAATGTACAGTTCAATTGAAGGTGGTGGATAAAAAGAGAGTGAACTCAGCTTTGAATGTCAGGAAACATCTGACATTAAATGAGTATTTGTGTCTCTTTATCATTGCTCTGCCTAAAGTTGGCTCAAAAACACCTTCCAGAGTTTCTGTAGTGTATTTATTATTTTATTTTCTATTTTACTTGATTAATGTGCAGATGGTGCGATTAGGGCAGACTTGTGTTTTCTATGGGGTGCTAAAGCACATGATACTTCTTTTAACATTTGTTGTTTTTAGCCATGCAAGTCTGTTTCAAATCTGTGGGTCAGTGGGTCCACCACTTTGGTCAGGATTGACATATCTCAACAAATATTGGGTAGATTGCCATTGAAGTTGCACAGACATTCACAGAGAATGAATTTCACTTTGGTGACAACTTTTTAAAGGCCAGAATCGTCAGGTCAACATTTCAATTTGTCCAGTAATTTCTTTATGACCAAATGCCTGCAGAACTACTTTCTGATTCAAAGTTTAGCGCTAAACTGAGATGGTGAACATGGCAAACATTACCTGCTAAACACCACCACCATTAGCATTGTAAAAGCCTCATAAAGCTAATGCCATTGCTTTAGAGCCTGCAGCTATACACCTAAACATGTTTTTCCTGTTCCCCATATGTACCATGGCATGTGTTTACATAAGTGCATTATAATGCATTATCACACTCACCGCATGTTATATTAAAGCAGTGAATGGAGGTTACAAAGGGCCGCAGCTCTGCTAAGCATGTTGTTGTCTAGCCTGAGTCTATCCAATGGTCTCTCTCTGGAGCGACGTTAGTGGCAGCTAAATAAATAATTAAAAAGACAAATAAAGCGAGAGGCAAATGAGTATGAGGGTGAGAGCCTCGGAGGAGAGATCTGCTCAGATTCCCATCTTTGAATGTTGCAAATTAAATTCCCTCGTCAAGACTCTAATCATTCACAGCAGATGGGGGCTTACGCTCTGTTTTAGATCTGCGGGAATTCTAATGGTTATTGTTTCTGTTTAAATAGGGAGATTATTGCATTTTAATAAGTCCTCCTTGGGACTTGCTGCAACAATGGAGTGCTGTGAATTACTGTAGATAGCTGTTACTGCATGCAGGGGGAGAAATCAAGTTACTAAGTGTGACAAGTTGCTCTTCCTCTCTCTCCACCCGCTCCCACCCACCCTTCCGGAGATGGCAGCGAGTGTATTTACCACCAAATTAAGAATGTGCCTTGGGAATAATATTTTTATCCGACAGAGGGGAAGGGGAAAGGAGCTTGGCTGTGGATTTTCATTAAAATGACACATCTGTTCAGCAATTTCGGCAAAGTAATTCTGCTGAAAGTTTTATCAGCTAATTTTAATTATTCACTCCACTGACTTGAATACAGGATTCATCATGTTGAATTAATACATTCAACGAGATTATTTTTCTTTCCTTTTCGCTCCTAAATAGACGAAGAGAGGAGGTTGGTAGGAGGGGGGCAATCAACAAATTGAATTGTCATGCACTGCGGATTAAATTGTGATTTGTTAATTACAAAAACTATATGAGCTTCTATATTTTGAAGAATTAAGAGGCTCAGGAATTCAGCGGGAGGGATTAAATATTACAACTGCTTGTAGGTGTGGTATGTCAATCACTTAATATGCTGACATTTTTGTCTTTTAATGTATGTACAGCACGCACACAATCATAACAAAATGTTTTTGTCACAATGGAGCCGCGGCTTTAAACATCACACTTTGGTGAGAGATTGTAATTTTTCATGAGCTAATCCTCTCTTTTTGTGACTGGGAAACTAAAAGCTTTGTCGGCACAACACTACCTAATGAGCATTGCAAACATGGATAGTATCCTTCCATAAACATAAACAACTGCCATCAGACAACACTAGCGACTGGAGCCATTACTGCTCCAGCATATCGAGCCAGCCGTGCTGATAACAGCAGAGGAGCACAGGAGAATCACAAAGCCCTCACTCGTCAAAGACCTCGTATTCAAGCGGAGCACATTCAAAAGACCCCAGCCATTCAAAGCCAACCCATTGAGGGACCTCTGGTTCTGCAGTCAAGTTTCTGCAGGGGTACTGCTAAACTGCAGCTACTGGTTTTTGCAGACACATAAAGCTCCGCAGCGCAGAAAAGGATTCCCCCCCTCTCCCTCCACGTCTTATCTCCTCAGGTAACTTTCCTTTGCAACTCGTCCCTGGAGACTATCACCTTGCCCTGAAGCCCTGATGCACATCAGCACACGGAACAAATGAGACGCCAGAGCTGGGAGACGGGCAGATTGCAAAGTGATACCTCTCAAGTATGGCTTTGTGGCTATGTTTCTCTCTCCCCCCTCCTTTCTGAGTTGTGTGAAGTGTCACTGAGGAGCCCTCTGAGGACTGAGAGGGCAGGGAGCTTTTCCTGGACAAAGGGAGGAAACTGAGAACAACACCGTTGTATTAAATAATAGCCTGGGGGAGTGGAGACTTGAGGTAGCCTCTTTGCTTGCCTGACACCAAACATCGCCTGTCAGCTAATCAATTAGCTTACTTCCTCTTTACCATAAGGCCAGCCCTGGGGAGGCTCAGAGGCCATGTACTGGATCTCATAGACATCAAGTATGGGAAGGATGCTTTTGGTCTATACAAATCAATTCAAATTATTGACTCAGCTCTATACATTTCAGCCAACTGGAAAAACAAATTTGCTTCAAGTGGACAGATTTGGCTAAGTAAACCAGAGAGCCAAATGTTAAGCATTTATGTGTTTTCAGTCTGAGGCGAGCATCACATAAAATGAAGGTGCTTGTGACCCAACATCAGACTAACTGAATGATTGGGAGGCTGTCTTTGACGGATCTCCACCATATTCTCCACTTCCTTCCAAACGACACGCAGCAGAATGTTTTTGCCTCTCTGGAGGCCTGTACCGGTTATCAAATTTAATAAATAAAGCAAGTGAAATCTGTCTACTCTTCATCTTCCCTGCTCTCCTAGGATTTGCTCGAGCTGGCAAATTACCATTTTCAGGCACAATATTCCCAAGGCGCTGTGGTGCTTTTCTCCTCTTCCTGATGGAATCAGATGAGCACAGTCAGGGGACTCATTGTTATCCACTTGGAAGTCTCCAGCAAAAAAAAGTGAAAAAAAAAGAAAGAAAAGGGGAAAAATGCGACAGCAGGCTCTGACAGCTCCTCACATGAGAATCAACGTCAGGTGGGACTAAACCTGGACACTTTTACTTTGCTGTTAATAACAATCTGTTCCACTGTATTAATTCAAATCACACTATAGTAAATTATATCTTTGCACACAGTGCATAATCCACAAGGACAATTTCTACTGAGGAAAAAAACAAACCAAAACTTTTCATTACTCCGTCAAGGCAAAGAGAGACTTAATGACCAAGAATGAAATAAAATGCAATCAAATGAAAATCATGTCTCTTAGGGAGGATATGAACCCTTCTTTTGACTCAGCAATGTCAAGAAGCTATTTCACAGATTTCAGACCAAATCCAGAGAGAGGAACGCTGAAGAGCAAGTCCCTGTGGGCCTCTGTTGCAAAGAAAGATGGGCAAGACTGAATTTTCCATCTCATAATGAATGGATGGCAAATATCCTTTAATGCATTCACACACCGCAGCGGCGACACATGGAGTGGCTCAAATTACTGCATAACTCGTGATTTGATTGTAAAAAATGAGACATCCATTATCCAAGCAGAACTTTCTGGAGACGGAGGAGGGAGTGTTCTTTTTTCAAGAGCAGCATTTGAGATGCTCATGGATGACAACTCAACTCCTATGTTACACAAACAGGGAGACTGAGGAGAAAGGAACTGAATTTCATTTAGATAATGTCTTTCTGACTTTATGATGCTGAGAATGGAAGGCAAAGAAATAAGCACCAGAGGACTCCAATTTTATTACAGAACTGAATATGCATCAAAAGATTTTGATTCTTTTGAAGAAACACGGAAGCAGAAAAATGTGCTGTCCTACTCCTGAATCATGAGCATCTTTAAAGAGTGCTCCAGCTATTCAGTATTGAACTTTCATAAAGTCCTGGACTCACAAGAGTCAGATTAAAGAAAATAATGGTCAAAATCAACCAAGCTCATGCAAAGAAATCTGGGATTTATTCATAATATAAGCTGAGCTCCAAAAACAATGGATCCTTCATTTCCATAATGCAACTCCAGTCTTTTCATAATGTAACGCAATGCCCACATGGTATGGAGGGCAAAATAAGATTCCCATGTCAATGAGCTGTGAGTGCTCACGTTCAACGCAGGCTTTCTATTAGCAACTGAAGCTTCAAGCCCAACACGAGAGTAAGATGACATCATCAAGGATTGGTTTCTCAGACTTACATGTACATGTTTAAGACATTATACAACAGACTAATGTAACCAGTGATATAAATACAATTGGTGGAGTTTCCCTTTAAGCAATCATGCGTGGGCCTTTAGATGTGATGACATGTTGAGATACAGCGGTCAAAATATGCTATGAATGAAATACACAATATACTGATGTGCAGGAAAAGTAGTTTCATGTGCAATCAATCTATGTTGGTGTTTGCAGTTGGGAAAGGAAGTATAGCGGCAACAAGGAGAAAGTAGTCGAGTTTTTGCTCTCACATCATGCTGTGAACATGACTACTTTATCTTTGGGCTCAGTGGCTTAATGGTTTTTGGGAACGCCTAGCAGCAGGATCCTGTAGGCTTCACCTGGTGCACTGAAAATTGGGATAGGAGGTTACTCACTTGCAATCCAATCCAAAGGGATAATTGGGCACAGACCCAATCGAATACAGTCCCCTAAACTGCATGTAATCCACTCAGCCAAACTGTCACACCAACAATGAACCCTCCCCCTCTACCCCTAGGGCCCGCCAAGGCTATCTCAGGAACACTTCAATAGCTTGTACCTGGCCTGCTGCTGTGCCCATTATCCACTAATCCACACCCAAGCGGAACGTTTAAGTAGTTCTAAAAGGATTGGAGAGAGCAGCAAAGCTTTCACTGGAGCCACGCAATTAAGGCCAGAGAAATTATCACACAATTTAGATCCCATTCTCCTCTGTGCGCCTGGGAGGAGGATCAGAGGACTAACAGGTGAAATTTAATGTGGAAAAATGCGAAACTAAACAAACTTATCACAAACATGCAAGGAGCAAATATACAAGGTTGAGGCTCAAAATCAGCTCAGGTGATCTGGCACCAGAAAAGATACTGCTGAAGTCCAGAGGGTGGAAACTGTTGTGACAAGCCTTCTTAGTGAGTCAGTTAATCAAGAGGAAAAAAACCCATCTCTATTGCACAGAAAACTAATTCCCAAAATACAACTGAGGATTCCTCTCTATAAGATTACGTGGTCAAAATGAGGAAACGAGGGAATGAGGCAGACAGGTTTAATAACACCACTCTGAGTGCTGTAAAGACGGCAATACTTGAAAACTTTACTGAATTGCAATAATCACTTAAACTTACTAAATGGTATAGCATTTGGGAGGAATAAAATGAAAGCAAAGTGCTGGGCTACAGATAAACTAGTCAGCACACCCAAACATGATGGATTTGGTGGACAAACAGTGAATATAAAAAAGAAAGAAAGGCACTAAAGTGATACGCTAGATAACAGAACTGGGAAGAAAAGATTTATGTAGGAAATATAGTAATTTTTACAATTAAACTCTGTATATGGATGTGTTGGTACAAAATGTTTTCTATTGCCTACTGTACATTGTCTGATATGTAAATGCATTCCATTTTCCTGATTTGCCTTGTGTGGAGATGAAACCTTTATACATTTGCAACAACCACTCACAATGTCAGTGTCATTAAAATGCATCAGTAATCATTTGCCATACATGTCATTAACATTTAAGAGCAAGAACAAAAGATTTATTATAATGTTAAGAAGCAGCATCGCGAGCTTTACCAATGAACTTAGCTAATTTCTTTATACACTTCACTTACTGGTCACTACTTCATAATCATCATTTGATGGTAATTGTGCAGCCCACGTGTAAAATGTGTGAAAATCGAGAAATGCAGGTTTTACAGATGCAAATCTAGGTGACAAAAAACATCCATTGATATTCTGTAATTAAAACTAAGATGATTTCATAAACTGTAAAATTCGCAAAGGCTCATAAATCTTATAAAAGTCTTATAAATACAATGCTGCCTGACAATTTCATTCACATCCTCTTCACTTTGATAGATCCCAGACAAAAATCCAAATCAAATGCGGAGATGCTGGATGTAATAAACTCTCAGTGCATGTTGATAAATTGTGAGATCAGAACTGCAAGGATCCTTCTGACTTCTTTTTTATTAAACTTTTCCTCATATGAACCCACAAATGTTACTTTGAGCTTGGTGTTGTGTTATTTTTGGGGGTAAAAATATAGAAAATACATGACAGTTTCACAGTTGATATATCAAATCTTTGATGCTTAGTATCTCAGCGCTGCACTCCACCCACACAGAACCTTACGATTCCAAGCTCATGAAATAAGACTGCTGTCTGCGCATCAGATGTTTGGAGTTAAACTGATTATAAATGTACTTTGGCACTATGTGAGACTATTTTACAGAGGATCCACGTCAGAGAAACAGAGTTCTGTTTTTTATTATGACATAAAGTTTGGGTATTTGAAGGGGATGTGAGTCATATAAACAGTATTTTTTGTTTTAATAATAACATCATATGAAAACTCTTTCAGTGTAACATCATCTGTGCTTGTATTAATGTTTATGCACACAGCCGTACCGCTAAAGGTATGTTTTATATTAAAAATGTATACTGTATATTCAATGTTGAGGGGCCAAGTAGGAAAGCTCACATGTGGCGCACACACTTGCTTAAATTAAATTAGATGCCATTGAGGCAATAGAAAACATCTTTATTTTATTTTTGGTGACTTGTAATAATAACAACCATGTTACCCTTTACATAATTGTGTACTTTAAGCCTGCAAATGAAAACCATTCCTTTTCCTTCATATTTATATCAGGTATAAGCTTATACTTATGTAGTGTTAGCGATTAAGCTACATCCCAACAGTAGCCAGTCTAAAAAAAGGTATTCAACAAAAACGAAATTATTTAGCTGCTTATAAACAACCATAAATCTGTCTATGACCAAGAGTTGAGATTATGAAAAATCTTTTTATAGGATTCAATATCCCTCTACTCTTCATGATCATCATGATCATCATGACTTGTTCCCAGCACATATGTAGTCACAGAGAGTGTGAAACAGCACCCTTTGGAAGTTATATAATTGTAACTTTCACATAAATAAAGAGTCTAGAGACAGTCTGGAAATCGATAGAAGAGAATTCAGAAAACACTGCCATCTTGAGTGGTGGGTTGTAAAACAGCCAGAAAAGACAGACCATCTCTCTCCCCTCTCTCTCTCTTTCTCTCACCCTCCCTCTCTCTCCCGCTGTCTGTGGTCCCCAGAAGCTATAATATCCATCCTTGGCGGTTCACTTGACATTTACTTGCCCTGCTTCTCCTGTAGCATTCCCCTTCCTAACTGCCAGTGCTGCGACTCTCCAGGGCTCGCCGACCGGGTGAACAGATAACAAACCTGTCAAGGCGGCTTTAGGGGGGGAATAAATCCAGAGCTGGGACTGAGGTGGATGATGTGTTCCAGAGGGTTACTCGGGGAGGGGGGGGGGGGAGCTGACATGAGACGCCCTGTGAGGCCTGGACCCGGGAGAGGCTGCTAGCTGTAATGTCGCGGTGCTACTTTAAAAAGGGGCACAGCCACTGCAACCTGATTAGATCTCAGTGCAGACATTTCAAATGGCTGGCCCCCTTTTTACCCTCCATTTCACCTATTCTTTACAAGCTGCCGCCCCCCCCCCCTACTCCCACCATCAAAGGAGCTGTCAGGGACTCTTTCTTCAGCCTGGCAGACAGGTCAGGGGTGGAAGGTTGAGGTGGGATGTGCCCTTTGAGGCAGGGGCTGAGTGCGCCTACCAGGGATGTATGGAAGCTGAGGGCTGTCTTTAAGGTGCTGATAACATTCATGCTGATGTGTTCCCAAGAGGTGCACAAATGTCAACACTCTCCTGCTACGGGCATATAATTCTACGAATAGAAAGGACAAAGAGCCAGAGCAAGAGTGATGCAGCGCGCTTCTTTTGTCAAGCAGTATCTTAGTGACTCATACATTAGCATGTTACTGCTTCTCGGTGCTTCAAGTTATGTATTCTCTTCAAACTATTCAGCCGAACAACAGAGGTATTTGGTCTCAGCCTCTGTAAATATCACCTTTTCTGACCTTGTAATCTAATTACACTCATCATAAAACCAATTAGACTAAGTGGATGGAACCTAATTGATCTCTTACCAATCCCTTGAAAAAGCTATGGTAAGTAAGTACCTGATAAATGGCTTACTTCACAGTGATATTCTATATTTATGCAACGCCAGATTTCTTTACCATTACAGAAAAAATACATTGGCTACCATGTCAGTGACTCACTGCATTTACAGCAGTGAACATGTGCTTGATAAAGCAGTGATGAAGACACCGGCAATACACCACCGGAGACTCAATCCAATTACTCACCAGCCTCTAAACTGAAGGCATGAGAAGAATATGATGGACTGCTACTGTGAAGTGTATTAACTTGGAGAATTGGCTAAATGTCCTTTATTTAGGACAGAGTATATCAAGCGTTTTGGGCAAGCCAAGTGAAGCATGCCCGCTAGAAATTGGAGGGATGGAGACGTCCCACGATGGTGCTAAAAACTGCACATCAATTACCTGAAGCACTGAGGCCTGTCCGCTCTATCTACATCTCAGATGTGCCTATAAGGAACCAAAATGTCAGCCAGCTATCCAGACATCACTGTTGGAGTGTTTCAGAGAAGGAGGGAAAAGATGGTCTAGGCTACTATACTCAGGCATTGCTTTCATGCATGTAGTTGTATATTCCAAACTAATGGAGTTAGCTGGCACTGATCTGCAGTAAACAGCCTTGCGAGGCTTAGCAGGCAGCCTGTGTTAGACTAAGCCATGTTTATTATCAAGCACAATCCTCAGTCTCATCAATGCTTAGAGAAAGGCACGGATGAATAAATGCATATTGTTTAGCTTAGGGTTAGCCAGAGCTGGAGCCACAAATGAAAAAATGAATTTAAAGCAGATGGTAAAATCCAATAAGAAAAACAGAGGGAGGGGTGCAGACAGAGAGACAGAGCTACAGAATAGAAGACACAGAGAGAGAGAGAGTGAGAGAGAGAGAGACAGACAGACAGAGAGAGAGAGAGAAATAAAAATGAAAAGAAAACCCCAAGCACACTGGCTGCCTTTTCACTCCTGTTTTTCAAAAAGCTGTAAAGCTAACAGGGAGAGGGAGAGAAAATACAAAGGCCTGTGTTCTCATTTTCAGTCTGAGAGCCCCACCAGGACCACTGAAACTTGCTTGATTTCCCCAGTCCAATTATATCTCTGTGCTCAATCCTTCCAGAATAGCAACATCACACCAAGGGACGCTGTCTGCCTAAGCGCAGCGTGCCTAATGGAGTCCCAGAAGTTGACTTCATTTCATTGCTCCTAACTAATGGGCTGTGATATTTTCCCAAACTGACTGCAGCTCTGCCCCCTGGAATCTAGTCAGTGCTGTGCCGGACCCAGCCCAGCAACATGCCAGCCCACTGCCTCCCTTCTTAACAACCCCCTCCAATCCTATACCCACCGCTGCTGCTGTCTGTGTGCAATCCACCAACGCCCTCTCCTCCCCTCCCAGTGCTCATTAGTGCTTTCTAGCCGGGTGCTGATTGTCAGAGGGCCCCTGTGATGCCAGCTCTCCCTGTGCGGCCGGCCTGCTGTGGTGAATTTAAGAGGACTTTAATCTAACTGGGCTGCGGAGAGGAGGAGCAGCCAGGGACAGGTGGGAGGAGGACGACTGTGGGGTAGTGGTGGATGTACAATCGCAGGGCCACAGCTGAGGACAGACACTCTTTCAGGGCTACCTATTGCTCTCCAATGGATACTCGTGCCCAGAACACAAGCACGAGAAGAAATAGCCGAACATAAATTCACCAGAATGGGTCCCTCTCCGGCCATTTTGTGGGCACAGAACGGTCCTCCAGATGGCTAAGGGACACACCAGTGGTGCAATACAATCACTGGCATGGCAGAAGTATCAGGAATAAATATGAAGAGCTTTATATCATATAAAGGCTCAGCCAGCAAAGACTTTTTCTATCAAAACTTCCATTTTGATGACCCATTTTAAAATCAATCCACTCTTTCCAAGTATAATAAAGGATTAAGTCAGTTAAAATTCTATAATTATTTCTGTAAGGTTTGAAGTCTAGAACTAGAGGAAAAAAAGTCTACAGTCTTTTTCTTTTTTTTGAAGTTGTTATGAGCAGGAGAGAGTTATTCAATGAAGGAACATATATAAGAACGGGATAAAACATAATCTTACATGAAGAAAAAATATTCCATTTAACAGCAGTCCTCCCTTTAAACCCAGAATCTAATTCAGCAAAATGTGACTCCATTTCAAGAAGTGCAGGTAGAGAGGAAAATTGTCTGCTTTTATGGCACACACAGAGGTTAATTATTTTCATAATTACACCTCCAAACGTCAAACATTTGTTTTCCCTCTTAATTGACAAGAGAATTAACAGCCGACTATATTAGCTATGCAGGGTTGTTCTTACTGTAAAATGCTTAAAAGTGCCTTTCATATGCAATACATATAAAAAGCAATTATGTTTTTTTTCCCTCTTTACTACCTTTTAGCCAGCGTAATCTGCTGGGTAGATTCACCAAGGATAAGAGGTAAAACTGTAATTATGCACATTATTCACCTTCCTAAGTGCAGCACTTGAACACAAAAAGCTAAGATGCCTAAATGCACTACACCAGGTTGTCCTCATGCAAAGTGCAGGTCAGGCTCCAGCAGGCACTGAGAGCTAATGGCAGTGAGTGGTGCTCCTAACACATGCTCTGGCTCTTTCAGGGACACAGGGGAGTTAAGTGCCGTGCTCCCTACTGCTGATTATCGCACCTTCACCAGGCTGCCAGGTCTCCCTGCCCTCCATGCATTGATCTCATTTGGCCAGGAGATAAGGCAGTAATTGGATGAGGGCTTGGAATCAGATGGCCCTGCCTGGCTTGGCTAATTCCACTCTTCCTGGGCCGCCTGGGCCCGGGGCCAAAGGGGCAGGCCAAGGTTAATCCCATCCAATCCCCTGTACTATGTGGCCCTGTGCTGCCCTCTGACCTCTCATTGCTACCCAAACACAGCTGATGTGACTCCCTTTAAACAGGTTACAGCCAACGGTCTAATTAGTTTACCGCAGTTTTTACACCTGTGTACTACAACTACCTATACTGTCAAATGTAAAGATGTGCTTATGAGGACAAAGGGGGACATGTGTATGCATGATAAAAAACATGCACACACACGGTACCACACAGCGTTAGGATTCTGCAGAGCTTTTGACTGAAAAAATGCCTCATTAAATTATCCACATTCACACAATATAGAACAAATAAAATATTATGGAATTACGCTTTTTCACACTAAGTTCACTAATACTTTAAAATATTACAAAAACAAAGCATGTCTCCTAACTTGAAAATTATTCCGACGAGTACAGGTACTTGTGGCAGATCGTCTGAAAAAGATATAATGAAGACAAATCTCTCATGTGACATGTGACTTTATTACAACAGAAATCCTGCTCTTGAGGGTATGCATCTGCAATATGTCATGGCAGGGTCGACCGATATGCATACACAATGCAAAGTGGAGCGAATTTGTGATCATGCAGAACATTTTTTCAACAAAAAGGCCAAGTGCAATTTCACCCCCGCCTCACTGTGAAACCACTGCTGTTCCATTTAAGATGGCCAGCCAGATTAATCTTCATCGCTCTTTTCTATTTCCACATTATGTAGTCAGAGATGGGATTTGCCTGTATGAAACGAGTCCCTCAAAAGGCTCAGCACGCCTCATCAAGAATGAATGCAGCAGGGGGACGCACGCCTCTTGGGAAACACTAATCTTCTTATTGCGTACATTTATTCAATTCCAGTGTCAATATCAACCATAATCAGAATGGGCCATGTGACAAGTGCTTTATGTGTTGGCTGATAGTGGATGACAGGAAGTAGACGTAATCACCTGGGAGTACATCACCGCTGACAGCTCTGGATCAAAGCTTTGCTCCTGCAGATTAATCATGAATTATAATGTACCATATAAATAACTTCAATAGAGAGCCAACCCATATAGAAACGCTGTCATTGATCAGACGTCTCACAGACGCAGTTTACGGAAGTGGAAGTAATCCCCTAATAATCCTCTGAATATCTCTTTGAAACCAGATAACACTTAACCAAGATGATACGGCATGGCCATTTATAAGAGTGCATGCTCACTGTTGTCAGAAACGCACAAAAGTACAGTACCCCTAATGTGAAAAGACATTAAGATATCAAATGATAGTCAAGATAAGGACAAGGCCCGCGATGCATGTGACGATTTAAGAAAAAGTTGACAGCGCAAACAAAGGAAGAGTGGATTGTGACACATTGTTACCTCAGGCAAACTGGGCTCCGAAACACAAGACACAAACAAAGAGAAACACAAAGAAACAGTGCTGACAAAAAAGAACCCAACTAAAATGGATACCACATGCCAATCGCAGCTAAAACACAACATACTTGAATTATTATTACTGCAGTGGAAAAAATAACAATACTATATGGTGCGCCTCTACTCACTGTATCTAGGTTGTACACAAGGAGACAACAATCTCAGAAGCCAGGACGTAAATTTTCATTTCAATTCACAGTGAAGCTCAATCTAAAAAGCCTGAATTCCAAAGTGTACTGTAGCATCAGCTGGCTGCTCTCAACAAAAGGCGTGAAAAAAACCCCAACATACATAAGGGTGAATCTCCGGTGGAAATGGGACACTAACAGAGACAATTGGAGGCAAGATGAGGCCAACAGTTGTGTGCCGTAAAGACAACAGCAGAATGGCCATCCTGTGGATTCCTGGGGCCTGACATATAGATCGCAGATGGATAAGTGCACGTTAAAACAATATCCCGCCGACCAAAAAAATCATTTCTCATAGCTGTCTCTATTTACTGAAAGGCTGCACGTCTCCCACTGGGGCAGAAACAAATGAAAATGTTATTTCTCTACTCATGAACTCCTACCTAGTCTGGTTTTTCACTGCTGGCAATTTCATTTCTCTTCCAAATTTGACTTAAGCCCACGACTTGAGGGAAATAATGTCTCTGGAATAATCTTCTGCAACTGTAATTCCAGGGGCAACAGCTCTCTGTCTTTCTTGGTATATATATGTGCCTGTCTGTCCATCTATCTACAGTATCTATTTATTTATTTATTGTTGGTGCTGTTGCCTTTTGGTTTAAGGGAAATTGCACTGGCTTCTGAAATAGAAGTGATGCGACATCCAATGCCTCACAGTAATCCTGTCAGACGTATGGGCCTTGAATAAGACAGAACATGCCCTGCTACAGCGCAAGGGAAAAAAAGAGTGGCTCCGATGCACAATGCTGTGAAATGTAGCCTGTCAAAAAGAAAAACATGGGCTCAATTCAAAGCACATGCAAAACATAATATTAACAAAATGTTCTCAGATTGTGAGCATAGCATCACTTTGCTGTCCCTTTTCGCTGTCCCGCGCTTATCATGTTTATACTATTTTTCTCTTGTTCCCCGTTTTGCACACAAAGCACAAAAACACAAATGTGAAAGCGGTGATTTTGAATTTATCATGTGAGCCTGCTTTTAAATGACATATTCTAGTGTGCACACAATTTGGCATGTAAAACCTCAGTTAACTTTGGTATCATTGACAATATTCCTTTAGAGAAAACCATTTTACATCTATCCTGTATTTAC
>JBCAUF010000028.1:25971540-25983342 GCA_038406115.1 Haemulon aurolineatum
CACACACACACACACACACACACACACACACACACACAGACGGAAAAAAAGGAGGGCAAACTGCTCCTGTGGTTTCAAAACTCACTGGCACTGTCATGGTTCTGCCTTCCAGACAAGTGAAGAATGCAGCAGAGCCTGTCACCATACTTATATAGGACAGCTACAACAATTTAAATTTAGTATTCAATGTGAATGTAGCCTTTAATGATGCTGCACCAAATACAAGAAAATTTTAAAAAGGTCCAAGGATGTCTATCTTGGTGGTCCACCAAGAAAAGCTCTGGGTTTAGACATACTTGGGATATAAGATGGACAAAATTATGGTCCTGCCCTGACAGCCTCCTCATCTATTTAACCACCAGATATTTCAGTTAGACTGTACACTCGTCCACTTTGAAGCTTAGCATAAGCAAGCACACAAGACGGCCCGCAAAACCACTTAGCTCTTCATGAACAAACAGATCTAACAGAGTGAAAATCTGACTAGTCAAGCTACTTTACTCCCTCTAAGCTTCTGTTGTCTCCTCTGTGGCGGAGGCTTTTGTCTGACAGATGTTTACAGGGGATGGGCGATGTTTCCTCGCTGCGTGCTGCCTGGGAAAACATCTGGAGTTTGCAGGGATTTACCAGTAATCCCTTCGGCAAGCTGTGGAGCGCACTCCTAGAATTTCAATGTGTCTGTAAAAGTAAGCAAGCCTTTCTGGGGGGGGAGAAAAAAAATGACAGGGCCCGCTTTGCGACAAGCCTCGCCGGGGTCAACAGTTCCGTAAGCCTCTTACCGCTGCAGCTTTTAAGCATAAATAAATTAAACTGGCTTGGCTAAAACGGCTCCAATAAACTCTCATTAAAGTCCTCCAAGCGTGGATGGATGGGCAGAGGGATAAAACTTTCATGCAGATCAACTCATTCATTATTTGACGAAAAGGAAACTGCTTTTGCCATTGGGATGGTTACACTAGAGGAATCTTCTGAAGCAGCAAACACAATTAGACGCAAGCTACAAACCCAGAAGCAAACCAGCCAACAAAACTCTCCCAGTAGACTTCTAATGGAGGTTTATATTCATCACGAATTTCCCTGAGCAGAACGCTCGAGGGGAATGTATAGCATTGGTTTCGACCTTCTCCCTGAGTTTATGTTTGAAATAGGCAATACCACCCAAGAGAGGTTTCCACACCATGTGTCTCTCATATTACATACTGTGGCATCATCAGAGACTGCAATAAGCCACCCTTAATGATAACCCACACTCCACTCTCTGGTTTTCACAGTCATTATAGTCATTATAGTCACCCCCTACTATTCAACAAACCAAGCCGGGTACACAGGCTCAGTAAATACAGAGTCAGTCTACAATCTACAGCCCTTCTCTCTACAGTATGTGGGAACATGGAGAGAGGGGCCACATCTTACACAGCACAGTTTGGACAATCTGCTCCAATGGGCCTCACCATCTGGGACCTGTGATTTAGCTAGTTGTGGGCAGATTAGTCATCATATGCCAAATATATGACACATAGCTAATGCAATTAATAACAATGACATGAAAATCATTTATCCCAGCCTGTTTGTGTAGTATTTGATTTGGCCCTCCAATGTAAATCTGATGAATTGTAAGTTCTTAGGTTGTTTATCAGCGCCGACTTCAAAAAATTGTGACCGTGGCACGGAGCACAAAGGGGGCAAAACCACCAGCTGTGGTTTAGGGAACTGAGAGGAATCCTCGTTATGGAGAAACAGAGGCATGTTGTAACTAAGCTAGTGTTTAGTGAATCAGTCGGCGTATAAATCCGCCAATGTCAAGAAAGCCACAATTTGTTTCAAGGTTTGAATGTAATAACAGGAGCCTTGAGTGTGTCATTTTGTTGAAAACACAGACTGAATGACGAAATTTTATCCCAAATAAATAGAACTTGGAGATAAATATTGTGCTGTGTGCGGTACAATGTATGTATAAACCCCAAGAATCTGCTAAACACCATCAATGTACTGTATGTCTACACCATTAAAAGCTTTTCATCATTATACTGCATACATACTTAAGACAATAAACAAAGTCGGCCACAGAAACTGTCACCCACTGCCAAATGCAATATCAGCGGCTAAAAAGACACAAAGCGTACTCAAGCTTGGTATGTATTAGATGTATAGAAGGCTTACAGTAACTGCAACTATCCGTATCTGAAATTTAGTTTGAATACATTTACGTAACGTCTGCACTGAAGTGCTACAAGACATGGTTGTGGAAAAAAATGTTAAATGTTAAACTGACAGCAGTGTCTAGTTTCAGATATCATGTGGTGCCAGCAGTCCCACCAAGGAGACCCTTCTCTAAACTTTGAGGCCAGAAGAGGTAATAATATCCAATGCTTTACAAAAACTACCAGATATCAAAGAAAAGTTGCAAAAAACAAACTAGCGAAAAAAAAAAAACTAACTAAATACAAATTTACATAGCAGTGTTATTGTTTCCTTCGACATCAATTATTTTTTTAGTGATCCACTAGAGTGGTGCAACCCTTAGTTTGGGAACCACTGGATTAGGCTACCTAATACTAATAACAATAATAAGTAGGAGTAGGAATAGGATTTTGAATTAAGGACTTATAGGTATTATAGTTACTTCAGTGAATGATCAATAAATACAGCATGGAGAAGTGAAAAGCAAAATCTTTACATACAACAAATATATGTTGTTGTTTTTCATCTTTGCATCAATGTTTCTTCATACTGTACTGGCATCGGTCAAATGCCCTAAAAGTGAGTATATTTTCCTGAGACCAACCATCTGGCCATGGGAGAGGCCAGAGTTAACACACCAATCACAGGGCACTCAGTGTGTGTTAAATTGAATTAGTCCAGTGTGAGTCAGGTTGCAGTTCAGCCTCCGTGGGTCTGTGGCCCCAGAGTTGGCCCACTGGGGGGTCCTGGCACTGGCTTAGAGGACAAAGAGCTGTGAGCAGACACACAGAGCAGGAGACTTCACTGTTGTGTTCTCTTTCCACTCTGAGGAATATAACCCACCTCCAGCCGCCCTCCAGTCTCTAGCTCCCTCCCTCCAGCTCATACCATCTCACTTCAGGACATGAGCCCACACACGGGGGTAGCAATTACCCTTTCCCCAGACTTGGATGACCCTGGTTGCTTGACCCAGAAGCCACCATGCTCCGTGCCCTTCTCACCCTTTGTCTTCAGGGAGCGAGGGAGGTGGGTTGCGGAGGGGGCTGGACAGGCACTCAGTCAAAAATGGCAGTACTTGTTTAAGGTCACTTCCTATTCGCATGCTGCTGAAAGCGTGCCTGTCAATCACACGTAATCACACGGAGGCTGGCTGCTCCTAAGGCGAGACAGCTGGGAGCAGGAAAAGCCGACGGCTGCATATGCCCTTCTTCTCCTCTGACACACACTCGGCTTTCACCCCAGACCCTCGTAAGCACTGACACACACATCCTGTTCTTGTGTATACTTTTCTTTAACTGGGAGCACAGACAAGTAGGAAAATAGAAGAGCAATCGCAAAGACAGGCCACCTAGGAGTGAGGATCATTGTAGCCAGGTAGTAAAAATACTGTCTGGAGATTCTGCAGTCCATCAGAGCGCTGCAAATTACAGAAAATTCTGATTCAACTAGGCTTGTAACAAATCAGCTTGACCGTTAGATCTTTATTTTTTCCCTCCTTTACTAACCGAGATCACTGAAATAAAAATCAACCAGCTGTCTCACCCCTTTCCGTTTCAATTCCCTCCCTTATCCTCCTCCTTTTTTCCCCGTTAAGTGGAAATGCTCTCACTTAACTTTGACCAAATGTAACAGGATGAGCAGTTAGTGGAAGGGAAAGGAACATGGCACTGAACTCGTCCTTCCACTTTTACACCAGACACTGCCAGCGAACGCCCGTGCTGTTGTCATGGTTGCTTTAACTCGTCTGCACTGTTGTCTTCGCCGGGCTTTACAGCAACATTTCTTTTTGATCTGACACCTTTTTTTGGCGGACTACTCTGCTGACCGCTACATTAAATGGTTCCAGTTATTTCTGATAATGCCACTTAGCGGGTTTTGTAAAAAGCAATAATACATCCTACACAAACAAACAAGGGTCTTTTTTTCCTACTTGTGTGTCACTTCGCAAGATGCTGAAATTTTTCATTTTCAGTAGATTTGTGTCCACACTTTGGTGGAGATATATTATTTTACACTCTAAAGAGGAATCGTTAAACTAGACCTGGCTTTAAAAGATAAAAGGAGCGGCCATCTTCTCACTTCCAAAAACTTAAGACTGCTCAAGTACAAAATGGCAGACCAGATGGAAACAGAGCACCTCAGGCACCAGCAGATGCTCCCATGAGGCCACTTGGCACACTCTCACTTATCCACGATAATAAGCCTGATTATGGCAAAGCCGGGGCAACACATGTACACTGCTGTTTCATATTTTGAAAGCGCCAAATGCTCCAGCTAAATGGTGAAAAAGTTAGGCGCAAACCACAGTAAACAGCGCTCTGCTTCGCCGCGTTTTATGTAACGGGATAGCTTTATTGATCCTACAGGGCAGACACCTGATGCTAAGTGGAGAACTTGATCGGCGTCAGGGGCCACCACCAAAACCGTTGGTCATGACACAAAGAGGGACGCGGCATGACTGACTGGATGGTCACTGGTGGCTGACGCCTGGCTGATTGACTGCCTCGCTGGCTAAATGACTGGTTAACTGACTGAAGGTAATTGTGACACCAGCTGTTTTCATTAGTGCAGCAAGAAACATTCGGGGAAAGTGCGAGCTGCTGGCCCGAAGCTTGGCTTTCGCAGTGTAATGCCATCCACACAGCGGGGTAACACTGGGGACTTATCAGACTCAATCTCATTAAACAAGCTATAGGATGTCCAAACAATGACATCACTAACTGCATTAAAACTTTACAACTGTGCTTTATCACAAGACGAGGGTCATGCCCTTATCATACATTAAAGCTTCTGTAACAGGTAGTCTGTACAAACTACGACTACATACACCACCTGGATGTGTTGATTCTTGGAATTAAGACTTTACATTGAACATGTTGGTAACATGTTTTTATGTCACACTGCATGCACCAGGCCTTTCAATATTATGCATGCCACAAGCTATGAAACAAAACACAGGTTATGAGACAAAACTAAATCTGAGATGTTCTTGAGATTACAGAATCTCTTTCACAAGTTGGCAAGTGAATGCAAAAATCAGCACATCTCTTCAAATAAATGTTAAAATTTAATGGATAAAGGATATGCTCACACTGTGGCAAGCAGTGTCGTAATATGCATTGGCAAGCACAGCACAGAACACACAATCCTATCAAATAAATGGCGTTTTTTCAGTGTATCAGTCTGCCGTTCAATTGAATATTTTTGACCACAGGCCTTCAAACTATCAATTTAAAACAGCCACAGAGAAACGATGAAGAATGTCTGGAAAGAATATCCATGCACAGCTAAATAATTCAACATTTTCATGGGCAATCAATATCATATGTTTTGATATTTGCCAGGACATTCTGAGAAGAAGAATCGGGTCAGGGAGGAAAAAAAACAAAACATATGGACTTACCTTCTCGTTGTACTTGAACTTGACATAAAACCAACTGGACTTGATCATCCTTCTGTCCTCTGTTCCTGACTGATTCAGTGTGCCGAGGGAAAGTCTGAGTCTCCTCCAAAGACTGATGTTGAATGTGCGGTACAGTGACACTTTTTTTTTAGTTTTTTGCTACTTCGTCCTGCTGGTCTTTGTGCTTGTTCTTTCTCGCTCTGTCTCTGACTTCAAGCCTCTGAGCCTGCTACTGTTTCTTTCACTCCCTCGTCTTTGTGGTGTAGTGTGGTGTACGGTGTGTGTGTGTGTGTGTGTGTGTGTGCAGTGTGTGGCGGGCTTGGAAGGCTGACAGAAGAGCTCCTCAGATGGGCTTCAGCTGTGTTCAGCGGTGGTGGCAGATGCCAGCAGAGGAGAATGTTTCCCTTTTGAGTGGGCAAACTCTAAGGACTGAAGCAATAGCCTCCCTCACTGACCTCTCCCTCTCTCCTTCTCTGAACTTCCCCATCTATCCTACATGCTCCCTTCCTCTCCCTCTCTTGCTCCTTTTTCTAAATGTTCCCTTTTTCTAGCCCTTTGCTCACTCAGTGTCTCCCCCCAGTGCTTCCCATTGCTCTCTTTTATGCACCGTTAAACTCTTTCAGTCTGACCTCGTTTAACCCCCTTCTGTATCTATTTCAATCTTGCGTTTCTCTGCCCTCTGTAAAGTAACACTGTCTGCTTTATTATTTCTACAGACAGCAGCCCCTGATGTTGGTCTGACCCCGAAGGCGCAGCGTTCCCACGAGCCAAATAAACTCTGACGGCTGAACAAATGTGCCTCGAAAATGTTCTGTCAAATGCAGTTATGTCGAGATCAGATTGGATACGGCTCAACTCTGCATGATAGCTTCAAATATTTACGAGTATTGCAAAAAGGATTTTTGTTGGTGTGCTCGTATGCCCGTTTCAGAAAATGCCAATGACTGACTCACTTGCCGGCAATTCAGCTTTTAAAGATCAGTGCGCGATTTGAACCATTGTGGCACATCCTGGGTGTACACACAATGCAACTCATTCGAAATTTTACAGACTTATGTATGTGGGCTTCAACTCCCATAAAAGATCAGTTTAAATGTAATTTCAGATGTTTGTGTTTTCTAAAAGCATTTTTGTTTTTATGAAGTGAATTTTTCCTAAGACAGCACTCATTGCAAACCTGCATTCATTGATTTTTGACCATCTGGAGGCAGTGCAACAACATCTTATCACTAAATAAAATTGATACAATGTTAGCAGACAGTAGCCTGTGTACACATCGAGCAGACACAGAGCAATATGAGCTTGTGTTTGGAGTCTGTTTACAGCCACATTATGAACATAAATGCTCCTTTCTAGGTTTGTTTAAGTCTCCACCAACGCTTGAGAAAAATATCTGTCTCTTCAGCTGCTAAATGCTCCACTATGTTCACCAGCTAGTCTCTAACTGCGTCAGTCTGTCATTTGGTGCCGGGCAGGAAGTGCACAGTGGGTTCTCAGACCTTTTTCTCAAAAAACAACCATCAAAACAGTTAAGATCCAAAAACCAAAACAATGAGCTGGAAGAGGCCAACATGGTCTGCAGAACTGCATAGTCAGGTAGTTCTTTATGGGAGAACAGTGCGCTCCATCAGGACTGTGTCGATGTGGTTTGATTTGTTTAATTTGTGGCCACGTAATGTAAAGCACACAGCTGTCAGCAGATTTTGTGAAATGTCCACTGAAAAAAACACAAATACAGAAATAACCAATACTGTTATACCGTAATAATAATTGCGTTCATGTGAGATGGCACCATTCATAATGAGAAGAGCCACTTGAGAAAATATGTCTTCAGGGCCTTTCAGAGCAGGTGCATGCTTGTCTAACTGTCTTAAGAAATGTTGGAGATGAATAGAGAGAGATAAAAATACATTAGCATTGTCACACTGAGAACATAATGAAAATGTAGGGTCAACAGTCAGAGCTTCTAGCTTGTTGTACTTTATAAAGCACACTACTTACTGAGTGAAATTGTGTTTAAAAAAAGAAAACTTGAACTTGTGTACTTTGATTCATCTACTGCCTGAGGCAGATGTTTACATAAAACATAAATCAAGCCACAAATCAAGTACCGATGCTTCACATTAGCTTGCTGCCTTCAAAAAGTCATGCAGGTGATGTTATATCTAAACCTCTTATGAACATTCCTGGATCTAGAAATGATGAGATAGGATGGCAGCCAGCCTAAGAACATCGTAGAATAAAAGTGAGAATTTACTGACATAATGCCATCTTGGCCACATGAGAGCAACACGTGAATTGTGATTATAAGAGGTGCCACTAGGAGCATGTTTTGGAAGCAGCATATTCCATGTTTATAGTTGGGGTTTTTGCTAATGTCAAAGGCATTGCATCAGCTTTTGAATATTATCTTATTATCTTGAAACTAGTTAAATTTCCTGCAGGGTTCCCCAGGGAGAACTGGTTGTGTATGCTTGTGAGTTTCCTGATATTATATTTACTGACTGCGCGGACTTGCACAAATGGAAATACACAAGGAATTTTGGCATTTTTAAAGCAAAATTTTCACTCTGTCTGCTCTGGCACAAACATATTCATCAGAGAATGTGGGGTTTGTATGACCGAAATATGTTTGATCGATTCAATTCGGATGTAAACAAAGCCAGCAATAAGGAGATAAGGTTTCAGCAGAGGGCAGCAAACTGACATTGTGAGCTGGACCTTTAAAGTTGCCTACTGTGAAGGCTTAAGGACTAAAAAGGCCACAGCCGGAGCAGAGACTGGGCCACCCAGCCAATGTTTACATTCTGCCACTCCCCTCAGCACACAGGGCCCAGATCCCATACACACAACAGCACTGTGTATATAATCATGTCACCTTTGACTATGGCTTGAGATGTCTGCCAGCTAGAATGGGCTCCTGTATCCCACAGGATTTAGCCAAATTTGGCAGCTCCTGAGTTAAACTGAGGCAACCCTTCTATCATAGGACAGCAGTGGGTTATAAACAAAGGCAATCAGGCTCAGCAGTGCCAATAGCTATGTTTGCATCCATGGAAACATAGCCTCCCCTGGCCGGACCTTTGCCCAAAGCTTTGTGCCAGCGCAAGGAAAAATGTCTGGCACAACCCATTATCATTTCATTTTGGTTTGCCTGCGTCTCTTACACAAGTCAGGCTTACACAAGTGGGGCTTAACCACGGGATTGATTGAATTCCAGACAAAATTATGTCTGGGGTAAACCATTGTTGTACCAAGCTGGGTGGTATGACATACAGCACTGTATGTACATGAGAAACAGGTGTTGTAAAAATCCCTGCCCAAAAACAAATGTGAAAGAAACTTCCTGAGCTGATCAATTTGTCTGTGACAAAAAAAAAACCCCATCAAAAATGTAATGTCTGATATCATATCCTTGCACCAATACTGTCATACTGTATGATCTCTTTAAATATTTCTGAATTTAGCACTGAGCTACTATCTGCTGCTGTTGTGAAGCTGTTGTCCTGATGGTATGCATGTATTACAAACCTGGGATTATTCGTGCTAGCAGATTTTTTTGGACACAGAGTGTTATCAAGTAAAGAACAGAGAGAGTATCCTTCTTTACTGATCTTCAGCCCACCAGATGAACATTATGTACCGACTATTTTTGTCTTCCCTACCCAGGAGTCTTTAACCCTTCCCTCTTCCTCTTCGCATCCTTTCACTTCGGATTCTCTTTTCAGAGGCCAGCAGTGAAGTCTTGTCAGGTGGGCTTATCTTCAGCGGTTGGTCTAATCAAAAGAAAAACAAACAGCAGGTTTCCTAGACTTGGGGTTGCTAGGGGCCGGGTGTGTGTTTTGGTGTGTGGGCTGCTGTATATCGTTTGCTCCACTCCTGTTCTCTCCTCCTTACTCTTCTCGCTCTCTCGTCTTCTCACTTTCCACTCTCCTCATGTCACCCACGGGGAGTCTGTAGCGCTGTAATGGTAAGTGACAGCCTGCCTGCCTGCTCACTTCCCACACACATGCCTACGCTTGGCCATGTCCCCCATGGCCATCGCTGTGCCCGGATAACAGAGCAGCAAGAGCTCGAAGGGCCGAAATCCAAAAAAACTGAGAAAAAAAAAGCTCAGGGTATCACTCCACCGCCTGGTGTGTATTTAGACACAACACAGAGACTTGAACAAGGCTGAAAAGATGAAGTCATTCTCTGGTGATAATGTGTTAAGGACTATAATGCACACTTGCTAGAGATTATAAGGTTATCTTGTGATCCTTTTGGATCTCTCGTTAAACAATTAAACATAGCGTGCAAAGAGATCATATCAAAACAATTAACTTCAGGGCAGCAGAGCGGAATAACACGAGGTTAGGGAGCATTGTTTCCGCATGGCTTTATCAGCATGCAGGAGGGGCCAAGGAGGAAGAAACGGTTTTCATGCCCCAGTTTTCGGACAACTAGCTAAATACAGCGATGTGTCTCAAAGGTGCGTGTGATTTGATCACATGTTCCTTTTGATTTCTCCCCTGCTGAATCCCTCCTTCCCACAGGGATGAACAGAGAGGCAGCTTTGGAAGCGTTCGGAGGCCCCGGAGCTGCCTGTCTGCACAGACGCCTTCCCGCTGGAGGCACTGCATCTCCTGGGGGTTGAGACAGTCCTGTGCGTCTGTGTGCTTTGTATGGACATGCCTATGTCTGCGCAATTGACATTGGTGGTTGTAAATGCTCGTTCAAGTGTGTCCTTGTGCATGACACATGTAGGCATGTGAAACAGAGCCAATTTCGTGTTTGTTTGCACATTGTGTACTGCTCGCTCTCTCTCTCTCTCTCTCCTCCAGCTACGCCAACCCAGATGTTCAACCCCCCGGAGCTACGACGCCTCAACCCCGCTTCAATTTTCCATTAAACCTGCTGGCATGAAAATAGTGCGAGTGCGGAGGAGAGAACACAGAGCAGTCCTGCTAAATAGCTCTCTGCACTTCCGTAAATGCTTTTAGAGGCTGCTTTAATCTTTAAGCTCTCGGGGGCTAATACAGCTCTGTACCTGTTAAATGCAACATGGGCGTCTTACAAAATGTAAGGTAAGAGAGAAGACTAAAGGAAAGGCTAGAGGAGAGAGGGAAGAGCAATATGTTTTAGTTTGTCACCCCCTAATTAGCCTCTACCTGGATTCAGGATGGTTAGTGAGGGACGGAGGGAGAGAGTTACAAGACCTGATTATGTCTGTTAGTCTTAGACTCCCTCCTCGCTCTGTAATACTGCTGCACGCACCGAGAGGCAGTGGCCCGACATGGCACGACACAGTGCATGTTTCCTCTCTTCCTCTCCGCGGGCTGTATTGGCCAGCAACACAAAAGGCCATTTCCTGCTCTCTACACACAGATATTAAGAGTTGAAGCTGACTCTTTGTGATGGCCAGATAATACAGGCCCGAGTCCCATCTAGGCCACAGCCAGGAAATCACGTTAGCCGCCCCCCCCCTCCTCCTGCTAATGCTGGGGATTATGGCACCAGGCTGCCTTGGCACAAATGACTTTTTGCTGTAAAGCAGTGAGGGAACTTGTATTAAAGTCCATGAGGTGCAGTAATAACCTGAATTTCCTCTTTTGGGAGAGCTGCACGCCGACTGGCAGAGGATGAAATGTACAGTGTGTTTATTATTTTAAAAATGTGTTTAGTGTGATTAAATAAGGACTTAGATGAAATAATCCATCACTTTTCATGGTTTAGTGAGGGAAATCATTGATTATCGATGCACACTAGTGTTTCATGCCTCTTTAATACCAACTGTAGAGCCAGTTGAGCACGATCCAATGGTGTCAAAAGGAGAAATATGATGGGAAGGAGAGAGATATACAAAGGCTGTTTTATATGTGCTTGGCCACCAGTGGTTGCAAATGCTCAGAGATAGTTTAGTAATGTACTTTCATCGATTATAGTTATCAATCATTTTAATGAATGTGAGAACATTCACATTTAAACAATTTCACATTTATTCCAGATTTCTCCACATACATTTACACACTTTCCAACCAAAGAACTGGAAAGAGTATTTGACTACAGGTACACCAACTCTGAATGGTTTTAAAAAGTCAACCGAAGTCGGAAGGACTCTCCTCTGGGGACCGTAAAGGTCAAAATTTCATGGCGATTGATCCAAAAGCTGATGAGATATTTTTGCCAATAGACTGAGATCTAAACTTGTATTTACAACTGTTGATTAAAAGATCCCT